>OZ022508.1:48184839-48245710 GCA_963989385.1 Ctena decussata | reverse complement strand
TAATATCTAGAGGTGTTCAAGAGACAGTTGTCAGCAACATACAACATAAAACAATTCTAGAAGAATGCCAATAAAAAGGTCATTTTGAAAACTTACGTTGGTCTGTGGGCAGATCCTCTTCTACCAATCAGTTCTATTTTAGCTTCCAGTTTCCTGGACTGTGCATATTCCATCAAAGCACTAACTGGATTTTTGTTTAAAGCTGCAAAACTTTCTGAGTCCAAAGACAATGGTTGGCTTGACTGTGGCATTGGTTTAACTTCTGGTTTGGCTGGCACAAGCTGATTCAAAGGCTTAAAGCCTCCAATGCCTTGTAATGAGGCCTGAAGTTGTGAATTAGGATGCCTTAACCCAGTCTGGCTTGGCAAAGTCTGCATTTGAGGAGTCAGAGACCTAGGACCAGTCTGACTAGAGGAAACAAAACCAAACTGGCCTATACTACCACCAGAGACCTTAGAAGTCTGTATTGTTTGATTTACAGCCTGATTAGTTGGTAACAACGGCTGGGAACCAGGTATTTGTCTGAACATTGACTGAAAGCTGGAACCAGGTCTTTGTATGGAGTTGAGCTGAACATTATGATTGTTGGATAACAGAGACACGGGTGATGATTCTTGTGATTTTGGTGGTGACAAATCTGTCTTTTTCAAGCTTTTAGCCAAGATATCAGCAGGTGTCATAGGTGGCTTGAAAGAGGCTGCACCAGCTTGCCCTGTAGACTGGCCAGTACTGGACCCTTGTCTGTTACTTATTACAGAGTCACCCTTTACCTGAGCAAATGGAGGCTTTGTAATGCTACTTTGGGTCTGACTTAGAAGTCCCCTGACAGCAGCAGGCTGGGGAGGTACAGACGATCTTGCTGTGCTAACTAAAGGCTGGTTTAAAATTCTTGCTGCACTGCTTAAAGTCTGGTTTACAGCAGGTCTACTTCCTTGATTAAACAAGCTTGGTCCCGAAACAAATGAACTTAGTGATGAACTAGTATTAGAGGTTATGTCCACAGAAGGTAATCCAGGCATAGAACTTCTCTGACTATTTCTGCCTGACAGATTAATTGACATTAATGGTACAGGGGTATTACTAGGTCTACTTGGCAATGTAGAACTCACAATATTTTGAGATGATTTAATACCCGAACTTGATGAGAAAAGCACAGTTGATGAATTTGATGCTGTAGTCACAGTTTTAGCAGCTGGAAATAAATCTGTATTCAGCTTATCTACATGACTATTATTTCTACTATCACTTGTTTCAGTCATTTTGTTCTGATTATATGTCAAAACTTGTTTAAATGGATCTATCTTTTGTCCTGATTCCTTTAAGAAAGCAAGAGGTGATTCTTTGCTTGAGTCTGTCTTAATACCCTTTTCTTTCTGTATTAAAGCCATAGGAGAGGGAGGTGGGCCACTAGTCTGTAACTTTCTTCTTGGCATTTCATTATCTTTACTAATGCTAGTTTCACTATAACTTTTGTCTGACATATTTTTAAGCTGAACTTTACCACTATCTGTGAGCTGCCAAGCTGCTCCTTTCTTAACCACAATATTCTGTCTCTGTAGTTCTTTTAGACAGTCACACAATGTTTCTTCATTTAATTTGGACTTGCTTTTCAGGACAAACTGTGCAACTGGTATGTCAGAACTAAATACTTGGAGAAGTTTTTGACAATCGGTATTCAAAGTGGAAGTATTCATTGTACATGTATTATTAGTATTTCTTTGTTCACTGAACTTTAATTCTGCTGTGTTAGCAGTCTCATTAGACTTACTATAAAAGCTGTCAGCTTCAATACTTTCACACTGAGGCATTTCCACAGTACTGCCTTTCATTTTATTTTCAGTCTGTATGTCTAAGTTTTCATCACATTTAGCTTCTTTTTCACTCTCACTTTCTATCACTATTTCACTCTCACTTTCTATCACAACATCCATTGCACTATCATCACCATCATCATCATTACTACTATCTCCACATTCATCATCATCAGAGTCTTGAGCTAAAGGTAAATTTTCTAACAGCTCATTAGGAAGTACTTCAACTTCAATATTATCATCTGTGGCATTACAGTTTCTGTTAAGGTTACCTAATTCACTATTAAGAATGCTGTCAAACTGTTCTCCAGTCTTTCCTTCCATTTCCATTTCTTGATCTAAACTGTTCTGTTGCTTCACCATTATCTGAGGACAGAGGACCTCATTAAAATCTTGTTCAGTACTTTCTTTAGTATATGTATTTGAATCATTTGTAACATTATCAACTCTGGAAGTTAAAGGTTCCTCACCATCTTCGAAAGCTTCAAGACTTATATTTGTTTTCAATGCATTATCGGAATTAGAGAGTTCCTCTTCATCATCATCATCATCATTTGTCCCACTGCCTTCCTCTTCACTCTCATCTGACATTGATTCATTTAATCCAAAGAAGCTCCTAAAAGCAGATGGTTTGTTTTCTGTTTCAGCTACCCCTTCCCCTGTAGTACCTTGATCATTCATTTCATCACCAAAGTTTGTGGGAAGTAGTTCATTTTCAGGACCCATATCAAACAAATCTCTACCATTATTTGGAGAACTTCCACCTGCTATTAAATCTGAAAAGTCAGTATCAAATGAAAGATCAGCACTGAATAAAGTTGTTTCTTGAAATGCTGGAATAGAACTGTCACCCAAATACTGAACTTTAGTTACAACAGAATTGCCTTGTTGAGAGTTGTTTCTCTGATTATCTGTCTCCTCAAGAGGCATAAACTCCTGTGGAACATCATTAGAGATTCTCCAAGACGGAGGAGTGTCTGTCACCTTTGTAACAATATTCTTCTTCATCATAGGATATAAAGTAGGATTTATCTCTTTAGCTGATTTACAACCTACACCTTTGGCAATCTCTATTGTTTTAGCAGCTTTTGATCGTCCCTGAAGGAATGCTACAATCCTTTTACTGAGCTCCTTGTTCAATGCTGAGCCTGAGTCCTGAAAAGCAAAACCATAAATAAACTTTATGACTTACCACTGTGAGATCAAATATTGAGACAGACATTAAGAGCAAACAGTGAGGACCCATATCAGACTGTTCTCAAGCAGCAATTTGCGTGCATGATCTGCCACACAGCCAATATGTTTGGCTTACTAAAAATTAAATTTTTACAAATTTTACAACCAATACACAAATAACAAGGTGGGCTTTTTTAAACAAAAAAAAAGATGTCTCCCCACATCCCCTTCTGCCCCACCCCCATTCTTGCCACCCTGTTATCAAAAATTTAGAAAGCGTTATGGTTCTTATTCTCTAAACATAACCTGACCAATAATCTAAGGGCCATAACTCCCATAATAATTTACGGATTTTACCCTAAATCAATCCTGATTATACACCTGTGTATAAAATATGAATCCAATACATTAATCTTTTCAAAAGATAATGATCAGAAATCATTTTTTCATATAAAATGAAGTCGAAATAGGGCCATAATTCCTATAATAATTGACGGATTTTACCCAAAATCAAACCTGACTTGTATTTTATGATTATACACATGTGAATAAAATATGAATCCAATACACTAATCTTTTCCAGAAGATATCAAACAGAAACCATTTTTTCACATTAACAGAAGTCAAAAAAGGGCCATAACTCCCATAACAAGAATTCCGCGGAATGCGGTGTCTCGCCTGCTGGCGCTTTGTCACAAAACAGAGCTAAATCAGCAAAGATGTATGAATGAACCAAGTTTCATGGCTCTAGCCCTTACAGTTTCTGAGAAACAGACTAAACGCGTAAACTTGCCAAAAAATTGCAAAGTCAGCCAACCGTAAAATGTTGATAAAGACTCAATATCGATGATGACTTAGAGTTCTTCTCTTCCAGATGAATGCATGGCCCAAGTTTCATGGCTCTAGCCCTTATAGTTTCTGAGTAACAGACCTTAACACAAAAACTTGACAAAAAATTGCGAAGTCAGTCAACCGTAAAATGTATGTCAAGACTTAATACAGATGATGGCTTTGAAAGTTACTCTTTCAGATGTATGCATGGCCCAAGTTTCATGGCTCTAGCCCTTATAGTTTCTGAGAAAATAACCTACACGCAAAACCTCGACAAAAAAGTGCGAAGTCAGTGAACCGTAAAATCTAGGTCAAGACACAACATTGATGATGGCTTTCAGCTGTACTCTTCCAGATGTATGCAAGACCCAAGTTTCACGGCTCTAACCCTTATAGTTTCTGAGAAAATGACCTAAACGCAAAAACTCCACAAAAAATTGCGAGGTCAGTCAACCGTAAAATCTAGGTCAAGACTCAAAATTGATGATGGCTTTCAGCTGTACTCTTCCAGATGTATGCACGACCCAAGTTTCATGGCTCTAGCACTTGTAGTTTCTGAGAAAATGACCTAAACGCAAAAACTCGACAAAAAATTGCGAAGTCAGTCAACCGTAAAATCTAGGTCAAGACTCAACATTGATGATGGCTTTCATATGTACTCTTCCAGATGTATGCATTACCCAAGTTTCATGGCTCTAGCCCTTATAGTTTCTGAGAAAATGACCTAAACGCAAAAACTCGACAAAAGTTTACGCCGCCGCCGCCGACGCCGACGACACCGGAAAAGCAATACATATGTCTCGCCTCTGCTTCGCAGGCGAGACAATAACAGACGGATTTTACCCGAAATCAAACCTGATCTGTATTTTATGATTATATACCTGTGTATAAAATCTGAATCCAATACACTATTCTTTTTAAAAGATGATGAACAGAAATCATTTTTTCGGACAAAAATGAAGTCAAACAAGAGCTGTCGCCTGACAGCATAGCTCGCCTGAATTGGTGCTTGCTCATCACACAGCCGCTATGGTGGTGTGGACTGCTATGCATAAAACTTCATGCAAGCATGTCCATAATGAAAACACATTTATAAACAAAAGCTATCTCAGAAATATGTCTTAAAATAAAATTAAATAAAAAAAATGAAATGAAATTTCAAAGTCCATGAGCTTGAGGTAAAAAAACAGAGGGGTAGGGGGGTAGGGGGTGGGGGGGTGGGGTGGGGGGGGAGTTAATTGGGAATGCTATGCATAAAACTTCATGCAAGCATGTCCATAATGAAAACACATTTATGAACAAAAGCTATCTCAGAAATACATGTAAGTCTTAAATTAAAATTAAAATTAAAAAAATGAAATGAAATTTCAAAGTCCATGAGCTTGAGGTAAAAAAAACTGACGGGTAGGGGGAGGGGAGGGGGGGGGGGGGGCTAGGATGTATCAAAACCCTGAACCATTATCTAACATCAGTCCAAGTATTAGTATCAACTGAGTCCATCATCGTGGCACTGTGAAATTATGTCTTCATAAATATAAAACTTTAACCAAAATCTTTAAGACAAAATTCTAAGTCGATGACCTTGACTTCAAGGTCATCCAGTGGGGTAAGTATAAGGTGTTCTGTAAAAACTCAAAAAAGAGTCTAACATCAGTTCAAGTATAAACTAAATCTCTGCAAAGCATTATGAATCAGTTTGCAATTACAAAACTTTAAAAAAAAAAAAAAAAATTCCTAAGTCCCTGACCTTGACTCAAGATCACTGAGCGGGGTTGGGGGAGTACTCTGTAGATCTAACTACAGTGCAAATATAACAAGAGCTGTCGCCTGACAGCATAGCTCGCCTGAATAGGTGCTTGCCCATCACACAGTCGCTATGGTGGTGTGGACTGCTATGTATAAAACTTCAGGCAAGCATGTCCATAATGACAACACATTTATAAACAAAAGCTATCTCAGAAATGTCTTAAAAAAAAATATCCACATGAAATTTCAAAGTCCATGAGCTTAAGGTCAAAGAACTAAGGGGTAAGGGGGAGGAGGGCAGGGCTAGGATGCATCAAAGCCTTTAACCGTTATCTAAAATCAGTCCAAGTATTAGTATCAACTGAGTCCATTGTGGCACTGTGAAATTATGTCTTCATTAATATAAAAGTAATCAAAATCTTTAAGACAAAACTCAAAGTCCATGTGCTTGACATCAAGGTCATCCAGTCTGGTAAGTATATAGTGTTTTGTAAAAACTCAAAAAAGTGTCTAACATCAGTTCAAGTGTAAACTAAATCTCTGCCAAGCATTATGAATCAGTACGCAATTAAAAAACTTTAATAAAGACCAAATTTCCTAAGTCCCTGACCTTGACATCAAGGTCACCGAGCAGGGCTGGGGTAGTACTCTGTAAAACTTTGGACTAATATCTAACTACAGTGCAAATATAAAAAGAATTCATCTATGGTTTCAGGAGATATGTGTCATTAAAAAACTTTAACCAAAACATCCAATCAATAAAAAGACAATTTTCTAAGTCCATGACCTTGACATCAAGGTCACTGAGGGGGGTGGGGGTAGTACCTTGGAAAACTTTAGACCAATATCTAACTACAGTGCAAGTATCAAAGGAATCCATCTATGGGTTAAGGAGATACTGGGCTTTAGAAAACTTTAACCAAAACATCCAGTCCCAAAAAACTCCCAATTTTCTAAGTCCATGACCTTGACATCAAGGTCAAGGAGTGAGGTGGGGGTGGTACCATGTTAAACTTTGGACCAATATCTAACTACAGTGCAAGTATCAAAAGAATCCATCCATGGGTTAGGGAGATATAGGTCTTTAAAAAACTTTAACCAAAACATCCATCCGGACGCCGACGCCGACGCGGACGCGGACGCCGTGGTGACAACAATAGCTCTTCCTGAACTTTCGTTCAGGCGAGCTAAAAAGAATTCATCTATGGGTTCAGGAGATATGTGTCTTTAAAAAACTTTAACCAAAACATCCAATCAATAAAAAGACAATATTCTAAGTCCATGACCTTGACATCAAGGTCACAGAGGGGGGTGGGGGTAGTACCTTTGAAAACTTTAGACCAATATCCAACTTAAGTGTAAGTATCAAAAGAATCCATCCATGGGTTAAGGAGATATTGGGCTTTATAAAACTTTAACCAAAAATAGCTCTTCCTGAACTTTCGTTCAGGCGAGCTAAAAAGGGCCATAACTCCCGAAATAATTGACAGATTTTACCTTAAATAAATCTTGACCTGTCTTTTATGGTAACATACCTGTGTATTAAATATGAATCCAATACACTAATCTTTACAAAAGATATTGAATGAAAACCATTTTTTCATATATAAAATGAAGCCGAAAAAGGACCATAACTCCCATAATAATTGACAGACTTTATCTGAAATCAATCTTGACCTGTATTTTATGATTATATACCAGTGTATGAAATATGAATCCAAAACACTAATTTTTTCAAAAGATATTGAATGAAAACCATTTTTTCATATCGAGGGCTTAGTGCAAGACTAGTCTAAAAGTTTTCAGGAGAAGCAAAAAACTGATTATTACAGTACATAAACAAAATATTAATATGAAAGGACAAGGTTCACGAAGGGTCAAATTCGGCCCTGTCTCAGAAATTGATGAAATTTTACTATATCATATTTATATGTTTCCTGCGATTGAAAATGGATTTTTTTTTAAAGTCTCGCGTGTTATTTTCGCAATTGTAACATCATTAAATTACCCTACCCCACGCGACGTACTTAATGATTTTATGGCTTTAAAAACGTTATTCAACTTATAAGTTTGCTGTGTAGCGCTTTTCCGTTTGCTCTGTGCTGCCACTCTTTAACGAGGTCGATTAGATGTTGCTATTTCTTTTGCTGCGGGAGCCCGTATGTATATGTTAACTTTTATAATTAACCGCAACCCCCACCACCACCCCCCACCACGGCCTCCCGCATTTGTCCTGCATGATGGTACTACATGTAATAGTGACGGTTGTTGAGTTTGGATTTCTGTGGATTTCAATTTTTGCTATACTATCATATTTGATAAGGCACTATTATTTCTGAGTCCGGTGTAAGTTTTTGTTTAGAATTTTGTCCGCAAAACAAAATTTTGTTACATGTACGTACGTTTTATTTTGCGGACAAAATGCGAAGCGCAAACTAATTCCGAGTAAAACCGCTGTTTGTCATTCATGACAATTTATTTATGTTTTTATCAAATTAGTTTTGTTTGCTTTGGAGTTGTGATGTTCTGATAAAAAAAGAATAATAATAATAAAACAGAGATGATATTCTTTCCTATGCCAGTATCCGTCAGAATTCGGCACATACCGAAGTGCTTGTGGTCGGCCGATGTTGCCGGGTAGTTTTCAGTGTAAAGGAGTCCGACTAATTTGGAAAACAGTGGAGGAAGGGCCTACTGTGCATGCAGTAGGTGCGGATGGGGATTGCTTGGACATTTTATTCTCCCCTAGCACGTCTTTTCTTTCTCCATCTCTCTCTGGATGACGGCTCGATATACAATGTAGACTGATATATCTCCGGAAGCAGAAATTCTTGGGTTCCACTACACACAATCTATCAATATCACTCTCTGTTCATGCTGATATGACTTAAACTCTCCATAGTCCTATCAGTGCAAAAAACGTCCAAACTCAAATCGTTGTAAAAAGTGGTTTAATCTTCACGTTAGATAATGAAATATGGGTTGATATGCATATATTGAGTCATTTATCTGGCAAAAAGTAGAGAAAATAAGTTTTTGAAAAATAACAAATCGGTGCACAAAATACAATTTTCTGTTCTGGTTTCCCGTCTAGAAATGCTATATAAAAACAGGCGGGATAGGGATTGGGGCTTCACACTTGAACATTGTATTTTTACCATTTTATTCAGCTGAAAGTCTCCATAGTCCTATCAAAGGTAAAAACCGTCAAATTACAAATCATTATAAAACTTGTACAGCCTTCAGAATTTATGAAAATATGTCGGTTGATGTGCTTTTTGTAGCATATAACAGGCAAAAAAGAAGGAACAAGGTATTTTGAAAAAATGATTAGTCTCTCCATAAAAACACGGGTTTCGTCTCTGGTTCCCCGTTAAGCAATGCAATAATGCAACAGCAGCACAATCAATGGGCTCCTTGCCTAATTCTTTTTGTACATTGTATTTTTATCACCTCTTAAACGCCTGTACCTTATTTTTCACCGCCTGTACGTTGTATTTTTATCAAAACTTGTGAAATCGAAAGTAGGTCATTTGGTTGGCAACTCAAATGACCTAGTTATTTTTTCAAATCTATTTAATGGTCAACTCAAGGACGTTTTGTTTTTTGAAAGCTGGCCAATCACGACAACAATCAATGGCGAAACTGTAGTGAGAAGTTTGCAGCCATACCTTACGATAAAATATTTCATGCTGATAAAGCAATGGGGCCTTTAATGAAATCGAAAATAAGTCATTTTAGTTGGCTACTAAAATGACCCAAATGAGTTTTCAGACCCTTATTATGTGAAACTCAAGGATGTTTCATTTGTTTCAAGGTGGCTTATCACGGTCATTTACAATGATGGTTGATTTGATTTGATGGTTAACGTCCACGGTAAACAACTAAGGTCATGTCGGGACGGTCAGTTAACCTAACCACACTATTCCTGGGCAGGCTTAGACCTCCTAAGCGGTTAACCAGTACTAAGTGCACATACTTTCGCCAGTAACTGACAACTGCCCTTCTTGAATCAGCGGAAGGAGAAACGAAAGTATGTGGCCAGACCGGGATTCGAACCCAGGACCTCTGACTTACGAGTCAGGTGCCCTACCAACTGCGCTACCCGGCCCGGCAATGACGAAACTATTTTGAGAAGCTTGCAGCGATACCTCACGATAAAATTTTTCATGCTGATGGAGCAATGGGGCCTTTAAGTACTGTTGAAACGAACATAAAATCAAAAGTTATCCATCCAACTCATGCAAGACTAAATTCTGGCCTGTTTTGATAACCTCCCCACAATAATTTAACACTAGCAATTCAACGAGGAATCATAGATTTAAGAGCATTTTATTTTTTTCCACTTAGTTAATTGCTTAAATATTCTTTTATAGTAAAAAGTGAAATGCACTTTTTTTCATTTGAAGTTTTTGTCATCTACATGTAAATAAATAAATTATATCGAACTCAAGTCTTTTCTTTGAGTACGAGAGAACACGGACAGACTCGGTGCCAGGAGGCGCATCTGATGAGTTCGTTCCCTTGAGCCTTATGGGAAACCTCGTTTTGAGAGCTGGAAAAAAGATAATAATAATAAAAATAATAATAATGATAATAATAAAGAAATAAAAATAAATAACTATAAAAATATGCATGAATATACCACGTACAGAATCGCACATTCCGAATGCTCCGTTACGATTCAATTGAACCAACCGACAACAACAGATGATTTGAAGAACAAAGTGAAATGTCATCGGGAGCTTCGTTAAAAAGTCATCGCGAAATGGCAATAATAGAATTTGAATAAAAGCAGAAGCACCCTTTTCATCATTGAACATTTAAAGCTCTTATATTTAAATATTTAGTTGTCTGAAAGAAATGTACATTAGCAAAATAAAACATTCTTTCATTGGTGCACGTTTCAAGCACTAAATTATCCTTTCGTTTATGCATTCTGTGGCCAAACTGCGGGCAGCTGCAAGTGATAAAAATATTGGTACGGTATCGCATTCCACAAGTCTATGACATTGATCTTTGATGTGCAGACCCAGATCAGACTGCTCCTATAATCCATCTGCATCTTTGAGGTACATGTACATTACTACAGTGAAAAAATCTTCAATTCTAGGACAGTTACAGTAATTATTGTAGGTTTCCCCCAATGTTTAGATTTTTTAATTTTACGGATTTATGGTCCCTGTCTTGATCAGATAACAATACCAATACTCGGTGAGACGTGTTTGGTTCAAACTAGTGTACGGAAGCGGAAAAAAATCATTATTCAGTCGGGTGTGTGTGTTTGGGAAGGGAAGCGAGGGGGCAGGGTTGGACGGATGGATGGATGATTGCGATTTCAAATCCTTTTTAGCCGTATTTCAATCATATCAGAACGATGGGAGGGTGATAATGAAAGGCTGTGTGCAATACAACCCCGTTTACGGTTGGAACGATTGCCACATCCAGCAGACCTCGAATCTGTCATCGTTAAATCAGCCGGTGCTTTATTTACTCCTTTTTTTTTTACCGATTTCCGATTTGCATTTATCATTCTGGAACTTCTGCAAAAAGGAGCCCCGGAAGCTCAGTGGGTTTAGCGCTGGCCTACTGATCTAGCGGACCGCCGTTTACGGTAGAAAAGATTCTCGCCTCAAGCGGAATTCGAACCGGTTCCTTTGCACACAGCCTTTTATTATCATAATCACATCGTCCTGATATAACTGAAATACTGTTAAAAAGGATGTAAAATCACAAGCTATCCATTTATCTATCCATTTACATGCACAGTGAATATGCATTTGGTTAGTGGAATAATGGTTGGAGATTTGTATCACTTTTCTCGCTTTGCAAACTTAATTGCTTTCTCATCCGCAATATTGCTTTCAGTGGACCCCCTTACACCCTACTCATACTTCTGAACAAATGCTATGTTTGGGTCAGTAAAACAGAACTGCAAATCCTTCTGGATTATTTTAGACATGGATGCCAAGCTATGTGGTATGTGCTCCCATCTTTTCGTTCGTCCGGAGGACTTTGGAAGTCACAGCCGTTTCCCCCGTAGATCACTGTTTCTCATCGAATTCACTGAGTCTGGTTTGGGCGCAGCAAAGCTAGTATACCGTATTAATCCTAATAAACACCCCTGCTCTAATAAACGCCCCCTTCAAAAATGTTACACTATCTTGCATAAAAACATTGTTTGCTTCTCTAAATTAGGTAGAACTTTGAGATTGGGTCTACTGTTGAAGGAAAGAATTGCTCCTAGAGGAGCAAATTCTTTCCTCTAAGAGTTGAACCCCACCCCTACTGAGAAGGGAGGCAAACATTAAGAGATTACCCTTTAACCAAACTACTGTTTATTAGAGGTATTTTGGCAGTGGCTGATTTATTACAATTTCGGCTCTAATTAACGCAGCCCCCCCTCCCCCACTTTCGTAAACGCCCCCCGCCCCCCCCCCCCCCCCCCCCCCCCCCGGGACGTTAAATATGATTCATACGGTATATACCTATTTACCAGCCAATTAACCTTGAATAATCAGCTGTCTCTCACTGCAAGGTACTCTCTGCCAAGACGTCATTCAACGCTACATTGTGACGTAAGAAACCGTGACGTTACAACTTGGCGCGTCTTTCTCAGTTATTAGTGATTGAAAAAAATGGAAAAGTTATTTTTTCACTATGGGCACAGCTGCCTTACAAAAAATATCTTTTAAAATTCGATAGATAATAACAATATCTTAGCACTGTCAAAAAATCTTTTTGTAAGGCGACTGTGCCCATAGTCAAATTTGCAATCAAAGACGCGAAAACTCGCGAAAAACATCAAAATACGCCTACCCTACCCCATTATATCGGCCTATTACATAACAGAGGGAGGTAAGAATAGCAAAACAAGTGCTGATTCTAACAGTTGAGATGCCAGACATACGAACTAGCACAAAGCCGCTGTTCTTAAGCGAGTTTGATTTTTTGCCAATTTACAGGGCCGATAAAGCAGTTTCACGAACCTTGTCCTTTGACACATTTACATAAAATATGGGAAGAAATGCTTACATTATTCAATTTTATTGATTTATTTTTGTTAAATTAGGTTTTTGTGACTTAGACTACTTTTGCGCTGAAAAGTTTAGTGCAAGACTGGTCTAACTTGAGATAGACTTTTTTTTCAAATGCAAAATATAAGTCATTATAAAACAAATTTTAACAATTTTTACAGTTTGAAGGCAAAAACTCAATAAGCATGAGCTGTGAAATAGCTATTTAACAACTTTAAACATTTAAAAAAGACAATTTATGTAACTTTTTTTTCTTAGTGCCAAACTAGTCTAACTTCAAATCCACTTTTTCTTAGCGCAATACTAGTCTATCTCAAGATAGACTAGTCTTGCACTAAGAAAAAAGAGGAAAATATTTTAAAATGAAAAGATTCCTTGTTTTACTACCGAAAAACTGTTTACTAAAGTGTTGAAAAAACACTGTACCTAGACCTATAAACAGTTAAAGACTATAAGAACTTGTATCTAAATTTATAGAACTGAAAACTAAGCCATTTATCCATGGTATGCTCTTTAAAATCAAATTCGTCTCATTGAAGTTAGACTAGTCTTGCGCTAGAGATTTGGCTCATTTGGCTCATAGACTATTTTTTAATTAGGAATAAAAGCATTTTTTGCAAAAACATGAATCTTCATATTTTCAAAGAATGTGTATTTGACCATCAAGTTTTCAAAACTGCAAAAAAGTGAATTTGTGAAAAATAGTCAGTTAGACCAGTCTTGCACTGAGCCCTCTATATAAAATGAAGACAAAAAAGGGCCATAACTCCCATAATAATTGACAGATTTTACCCGGAAGTTAATCAGGTCATCTACACCTTGAGCATTGTCATCCTGCAAAGCCTCATGATCCTAGCATCAGGGGTTCTTCAGATATTTTGTTCACAAGGTTCCACAGCCTAAGTCGAAAAAGGGGCATAACTCTGGAAATACATGACCGGTGGAAAAATAAAAAAATAAAGGTCTGCTTATTTTCCATACTGATCATGTGTATAAAGTTTCAAGCTCCTAGCGCTTACTGTTCTTGACTGTATGTAAGGGTACCTTTGTACCATAGACTTTAATGCACTAAGTCGAAAAAGGGGCATAACTTAGTCAAAAATTTATGGGGTTTTTTTTCCAAAGTTAATCAGGTCATCTACACCTTAGGCAGTATTTCCCTGCACAAAATCATGCTCCTAGCATCAGGTTCTTGAGATATTTTGTTCACAAGGTTACATAGGCTTACAATGCACAAAGTCGAAAAGGGGCATAACTTGGTCAAAAATTCATAATTTTTTTTTCAAAAGTTAATCAGGTCATCTACATCTTGGGCATTGTAATCCTGCAAAACCTCATGATCCTAGCATCAGGGGTTCTTGAGATATTTAGTTCACAAGGTTCCACAGGCTAAGTCGAAAAAGGGGCATAACTCTGAAAATATGTGACTCGCGGAAAAGAGAAAAAACATGTGTCGGCTTGTTTTTCAAACTGATCATGTGTATAAAGTTTCAAGCTCCTAGCTCTTATGGTTCTTGACTTATAGAGAGCTGACAGACGGACAGGCCCAAACCAATATGCCCCCACAATTTCTCCGAAATTGGGGGCATAAAAAGGAAACATTGCAGCAAAGAGCCTAAATTACTGAAGCAAACAAATACAAAAGCAAATATGGATGCTGTGCATATGGTACAAGGTTTATCAGAAATTGGAAAATACAACTTTCAATTTTTGCATTTTCATCTAACTGCAAAATATGGATAAATTTGGAAGATTGTGAAAATCACAGCATATAGAGTATTGTATATTCTGTGATTCTTAATATATTATATGAGCATGTTGTGATATATTTAGATTGTAAATGTGCTGTTGTTTGTTGAAATATAGCCCCACAGTTTACTTAAGAAATAGATTCCTGCTACCCAATATATCACTGGTTGGCGGTCAGTCATGAAGTGGATATATCACTAGTGTGAATTAGCACAAGAGATGTATTAACTGATGACTGTCTGACAACCAGTGAAATATTAAGAAACAAATCAATTATTAGGCAGAATCTATTTCGATTCTAAGATGCAAGAAACAACGAAAGTATTTCCTTCAGAGTTTTCCTGTTTCATACTACGATTACATGAAGAAATCCCGCCAACAACTTTGACTGTAACAAGGTGTTTACATGTACTTCATAAGTTTCTGATGCGAGAAAATGACGTTACACAGTCTATCCTCATGAAAATGAAAATTTACGTCACCAAACGAATCAAAATGACATCTAAATAGCCCTAAATAATGCCACACTCGTCCGCCAAGTGATTTGTCATGCAAATCACTAGATTTTACCACTGGCTATATAAGAGACCAGTGTTAGACAGGGATACAGACTAACTCATTTTTCATAGGAGCAAGCTGGGCCCCTAAAAACTGAAACTTAGTCGCCCAGCCAGAAATTTAGGGGCCCACATTTAAAACGTGGGAATCATTTATTCAGAGTCTGCGCGAGAACTGCGCCGTTTCCGTTGGCTTTGTAGTAAACCCTGCTTTCTTCATGGCTTTGTTTCCTTTTAGCAACCGGGGCTGAAACACCAGCGATGTATCGCCATATTACGCGCGAAAAATTTATAAACGGTTACGATTTTTAGCTGTCAAATCGGTCTATCTATCTATCTTCCATTACGAGGAAGCGGCCATGTTTGTTTCTCGATAGTGAGTAAAATCCAACACACAAGTATGACGGAACACCGAATATTCATAGCCGATATCGGCGCGGAAGTTAGCAATACCCTTAGAGGTGGCGGATTTTACTCCAAGCCGAAAACACGCCAGACACACGCCGACAGTTGACGATCGCAAACTGGGCGACTATCATTTTAATTTTAGGCGCCCACCCGATTTTTTACTCGCAGTGGGCGAGTGGGCGACCACTAGTCTGTATCCCTGTTAGAGTTTTCCTTACATTCCATGTGAAAGAAAGATAGCTTTATACCTCAAATGTATCAATATAATGAACTCCCCAAAAAAGGTTCAAACACATATGTATGTATACATTTTTTATGTAAACAACAGAATCAGCAGAAAATCATAAAGGTTATTTTTAAAAATTTTCAGAAAATTCTACTTTCAGTTTCACTTTCGGTTTCATAATTCATCCTGTTTACCTTGTATTTTGCAACTTTGCTGCCAGTCATTGTTTTGCAAGATTTATGTTTCTCCATAGCACTCTGAGCCCGGGTTTTTGATCGTGTAACACGTGCCCCACTGCCAGGACGACTTGAAATCACCTTATTGGAATCTTTCAAAGACCAAATGGGTGGTGAATCAAGGGTTTTAACAACGACACCTTGCCGCTTTAGTTTCTGAAGCTCAGCAACGAGAGTTTTCTTTGGAGTATTTGTAGCTTTCAAAATATCAGCCTGTGGAGTCTCGTTATTTGAAGAGGAAGCAAGAATTGACAAAATCTTCTCGGATAGGCTCGCATTGTCCTCCATATTGAATTAGGCAGAGTCTATTGCCCTAATGTCCGGTTATAAAAGCTACTATTTACTCGGTAGCCGGGCATATTCAACAAAAAATGAAGTAACAAATTTTCTGTATCTGTCTGTATCTGTATCTTCTTCGGAGTAGGACCAGTACTGGTATTTACACTCCGGGAGAGAGAGCACGAATTAGTCGCGTGTAAGGAGAGCTGCTTTAAAGCTCTCAACTGTCTCTGCATGCACGATGCTGTCTGGCAGGTGGTTCCACTTGATAACACTATCTACAAAGAAAGAATGTCTGAACTGAGCTGTTCCAAAGAATTAGGGACATAACGGACCACGGACAAAACGGACCACGGACATAACGGACCACGCTTGGGACAAAACGGACCACGTTCAGGACGAAACGGACCACGTTCAGGACAAAACGGACCACGTTTAAGGTCAAAACGGACCACGTTCAGACCTTGAGAAAGCATGTTTTATTTTAGTTGCAACACTTATAAAGAAATTCGCATGCTCAAAAGATAAAAATCTTTCCATTAAATTAATTAGATAGTTGCGACAACCAAAGATAGTTGAGATCATGAACAGTAGTCAAATAATTGTGACCATTTAACATTGTCTTTGGTAATTATATACTCCATAATCTTTTAATTGGCACCAATTAATGGTCTGGTTTGTCTTCTAGCGTGGTCCGTCTGGTCCTGAAACGTGGTCCGTTTTATCCTGAAACGTGGTCCGTTTTGTCCTAACCGTGGTCCGTTTTGTCTGGTCCGTTTTGTCCATGGTCCGTTTTGTCCGAGTACCGTTCCAAAATCATCAACTACAAAGCACCTAGAATTGTTTGTAACATTTTTTTTCCACTAAATTTGAACACTGATAGTCACTATATTGTTTAGCCTTAATCCGTCTTTTAGGTTTTTGGGGCGTGAGATAATCACATGAGTTTATGGCCGGCACCATACCCCCAGCAATTTTGAACAGGAATACAAGTTTATTGAATTCTCTGCGTTGTTGAAGACTAGGCAGATCTAAGTCATTGAGCATTTTTGTCACACATCCATCTTCACGAGATTTATAATCCCTTTTAACGAACCTTGCCGCTTGGCGTTGAACTTTTTGGATAGAGTTTATATCCTTTATGATGTAAGGGTCCCAAATAGAAGATCCATATTCAAGTGTTGACCTGAACAATGAAATATAAGCCAATTTTCGGCATTCTTCAGGACAGTTTTTAAGGTTACGACGGAGAAATCCTAGTGTTGAGTTTGCTTTTTTGGTGATATTTTGAATGGGCGAGGATATCGGCACGACCGTCGTGCGGATAAGAATCCTTATCGGCAAGACGGTCGTGCGGATAAGAATCCTTATCGGCAAGACGGTCGTGCGGATAAGAATTCTTATCCGCACGACGGCGATCAGATACTCCATTACAGATGCTATGGTCTTTCTTACAATGGTTTCATACAACACCGTGTCAGCAATTCATATGGAGGATGTTAAATAACTTTAAAAATGGTATAAAAGCATCTTATGGCCATCTTTTAAGTTGTTAAAACGTCTGAGAACCGGCACCCAGCTTTACCGCTAACCGGGGCAATCTTATTTTGGGCATATTCCAGTTCGATGTGCACAGGTTGTATCGTTTATACATATGTATGTTAAAACGTATTCAGTCAGAGTGACAGTATGAGTTAGCACTGAAAAATTGGTTTAATTACCATTTTTTAATTTAAAGAAATTTTATTTGTTCTGCTTATGTACAAATCCTGAGATTTCAAAAATAAATAAATAAACAACAACTAATAAGTGCAACCCAACAATTGTTATATCTGACAATATTTATCAGACAAGCCAGAACTGACTTTGACCGACAAGTTATTAAAAGAAAGTTAGGCATGATTTATCAGACTAACTGTCTTTAACTTGTCGGTCAAGGTCAAAGATTTATTTCACTTGTTGGACAAGGGCAAATATTTTTTGACTCATTTTATATCAGTTAAGTCTGCTACAATAAATTTGATTTTGCTCGATAATACATTTACAGTATGTAATGCCATTTATTAATAGGTTTCGATATTTTCCTAAAAGGATTTATTAGTCTAGATTTCTTTCAGTAATTTGTCAGTCAAAATCAAAGATTAGTTTCTATTGCTAATTCAAATCAATGGTTTATTTCAACAATTTTTTTATTGGTAACACATATTATAAATTTAAAATGATTGGAATGAGACGGAATTAGGCCGTAAACACAATATTGACAAAAACTTTGCTGGGAAAAAAAGTCTGACACAAGCAGGTCACAATAAAATATTTTCCTGATTCAGCTTGTCTGTCAAGGTCAAAGATTTGTTTGAAATAAGTTAATGTCAGTAAACAAAATAAACTATTAACTGGCAAATGTTTTATGCGACAAATGATTTTTTTTTATTTAAATAAAAAAAAAAAAAATAAAAAAAAAATACAACGTGGAGTCTTGAACCCGGGGCGCAGGTTTACAAGGCCGCGCACATTGCCACTGCGCTACGGCCGCTGATAGTCCGAATGTAGATTGTTTTAGACCTATAATCTAAATTACTTAATGTCAAATGTTCAATATACAGCTGTTGTCATACCCACATCGGACTGTGTATTACTGTAATAAACTTGTTTTAAGCGTTAACCTGATCATCCGACCCGATAAAAAGCATTCAGCAACTGATGTTGAAATATATAATTCGCATTTTCGCAATTATTCGCCGGCTCTATGTTCGACAGTCAAAAGGCTTCCATGATGAAATATAAGAAAAATAATTGAAATTAACATTGTGTGTTGTGACTCAAATACTTAAGAACAATTATTTAAAAACAGAAATGAAATAATATTATTATACCATAATAATAATTCTCAGAATGAATGCAACTTTGTCTATAGAATATCTGACCGCCGTCGTGCGGATAAGGATTCTTATCGGCACGACCGTCTTGCGGATAAGAATTCTTATCGGCAAGACCGTCGTGCCGATAAGGATTCTTATCCGCAAGACGGTCGTGCCGATAGTCACTCCCATTTTGAATATGTGTACTCCATTGAAGGTCTTCTGACAGAGTTATGCCAAGATATGAATTTGATGTAACTTGTTGGAGGATTGTATTGTCCAATTCATAAAAATGAGATGAAGTGTTCTTTATGCTCATGACATAACATTTCTTAGCATTAAATCTCATTCCCCATCTCGAAGCCCATTTTTCTAGTTCCTTTAAGTCATTTTGGAGAAGTTCATGATCTTTGGGTGATTTAATTGGCCTATATAATAGGCAGTCGTCGGCGAAAAGTCTAACTTGAGATTGTACCGATTCTGGCAAATCATTGATATGGCATAAGAACATAAGAGGCCCAAACACTGTGCCTTGGGGTACTCCTGATTCAACTTTAACACTTTTTGACTCCTCGCCTTCCACTACTACTTTCATTGTTCTATCTTTCAAGAATGATGATAACCATTTTAATGTATTTCCTTGGACACCGTACCGATTCATTTTGTACAACAGTTTATCATGCGGTACGGTGTCAAAAGCTTTCGAAAAATCTAATATTGCAACGTCCACTTGGATTTTCTTATCAAATGATTTCAAAAGGTCCTGGAGAGTTACTAATAGCTGGGTCTCTGTTGAGAACCCAGATCTAAATCCATGGTTCAGCTTTGTTAACACATTATATTGTTCAAAATGTTTTAAAATTTGACTACACAGGATATGTTCAAGAAGTTTGCATGAAATTGAAGTGAGCGAAACTGGTCTGTAATTTTCGGCTAAATGTCTATCACCCTTCTTGAAGACAGGACTTATGTTTGCATCTCTCCAGTCCGATGGCAGTGAACCAGTGTCAATTGAATACTGAAATATGGTACTAAGACCCTTTGAAAGTTCCGCAGCACAGGTTTTAAGAACTAAATTTGGAATAGAGTCTGGACCTACTGATTTGGAGGTTTTCAAGTTGGATAGTAATTTTTCTACTCCACTAGCGTCAATAACAATTTCATCCATTTTTGGTATAGTTCTGTTGGACATATTTGGCATAACGGAGTCTGTGATTTTTGTAAATACTGATTGAAACTGTTCAACAAGAATATCAGCTTTGCCTTTGGAATCCGATATCAAGTTACCTTTTTGCTTTAGGGGTGACACACCAATATTGTCTTGTTTCTTACATTTCACATATTTCCAGAAGGGTTTAGAATTATTATTGTCAAGACCTTCTTGGATCACAGAGTTTTATATGTTTATATTCTGCCTGTCTAAATTGTTTTTTTTTTTTTTTTTTGCATTCTTTTTGAAATTTCCTATATCTATCCCATTTACCGCTCTTTTTTGCCTGTTTGTGGAGCCTAGCTTTAGTCTTCATACTCTTTTTCAATTTACGATTGACCCATTTTATTAGAATGGGGAGAGCTGTGTCCGTATTTTTTGTTCTGATAGTTAATTGCTTTTGCATATTCATGCTGCTTTTTAATAGGCAGTTTCTCGGGGTCCGGCTCTGAATCTCGGAGTCCGGTACCCACCTCTGTCCATCTATTTAGTCCACTTAATGATAACATGTCCTCATATAATGGGCAAGGTATCCCAATGTATAGGATAATGTCGGTAAAGCTCATCTCAGTTTGACACAGGTGCCAACATTCCAGAAGACAGTTAATGTAGCTTTATAACTATATTAGTCTTTTGACTTCTTTCTGAATCCCATTTGTATATATTGTATGTTTTGAATTTAGTTCATGTAACTGAGTTGATACAAATAAAATGCGTTTAAACTAAAAATGAAATTCATTCCTTAATACATTTGTTTAAAAGATATCTGATATGTTATATAAGGTATCTTACCTCTTAGATAGCATATATTCTATAGACGATTTCTAATATGACAAATAAGATATCTGATGTAGCATAGAAGATATTTAATATAGCATATAATATATCTTACATAGCAGATAAGAGATATATAGGTTCTCATATATTTAAATACATGAAATATTATTAGATATCTAAGCTATCATATATATTACATAAAATGAGTATTATGTAATATGAAATATCTTTATTATTGAATAAGACATTTATAAATCGGGTATAGATGTAAGAAATGAATCGCGTATAGATGGGGACGATGAGTAAATCGGGTATAGATGGGAGGAAAATCGGGTATAGATGAGGGATAAGGTACAGATATGGGGGGAGGCCGGGTATAGATATGAGTCCTTCATATACATAAAATGAGACATGTTATATATAATGATATCCTCTATGATATATCAAGTACTTAATATAATATAAAAATTATCTCACATGGTATACATCAAATATATTTGAAGATATCTGATATTTTTTTTCATATAACAGACATCTTCAAACTAGTATAAGATATCTAACATATAAGCCACCTAATTTGGAATATTAGATATCATACAATCATGTTTACATAAGAAATACATGTAAAAGTCTAGAGATACATTACACAAGCTATCGTCAATATTAGACCTCTAATATGTGAACGAAAGGATATCTCTTGCAGCATACGATACTTAATAAGCATATAAAAATTGATATATAACGCCCCTGATCTATTATATTTAAAATTCCTAATATCCTGTAAAAGATATATTTTATGTTATATAAGATATCTAAGTAATTGAAAAAGATATCTCATATATTACAATAAATAAGATAGCTTAGTTATTGGGAAAAACTGCCGATGTAAAACATAAGATATATTTTGCAGTGTATCAAATATCGTATTTGGTAGAGCAGTTAAGTTGCACACCATTTCGATTCTTTTCAGATATCGCAGTTTGAATATAACATATCTTTTATGCTGCATATGATATCTAATATAATATATAAAATATCATTACTATTAAATTTCAAGATATCAAATATATTGCAATATAAAAATATCTTCATCATGAAATAGCATCTATATGATATATCGGATATCTTATAAACTGTATAAGGTATCTTATTTGGTAGAGAAGTTATTTTAGAATCCATTTTAGGTATCTCATTAGGATGATATTTTATATACAATATCATATCTTATTGACAATACACTATTCATGTAGTATAACATATAAAGTATCGTATACATTATCATATATCTCGCAGATTTTAAAAGAAGATACCTATCTAATCGACAAAATAATAAAATTTTCAAATAGATACGGGGCAATGAAAAAATGAAAAAAAGGATTCTTTACCAGCACATCACAGACTTAATTGTGCAGTAGCGAAGGCCGATAAGTTTCTGAAAGGAACATCAAATCTTATTGTGATGATGAGCATTTTTTCCTGGACACCCTCTGACTCCATTTCCTAGTGTAGTATATTGCATTGTGAAAGGTGATATCTCCTTATATTTCATATTTACTGAATGAATATTTTTGATCACGTGTCTACTCTATATGTACCAAATTAAATTATCACCTCTCTCTGACTCTGTCTGTCTGTCTCTCTGTCTTTCCCCGTCTCTCTCTCGCATGGGTTTCTTGGGAACACATTAAACGCGTCCTAAAGCATTTGTTTTCATCGCTCATCGGAAGCTGAGAGCAGTGTATTTAATTTCAAACACAGTGCTAAAAACCAATCCTGTATGCATTTGAAGAAAATGAATGATTTTTGTATACGCTATCAGTGATCGCTGAGACAATCCGATTGAATGTAACGTAACGTCAGCAGCGTAACGTTGCTATGCAACATACCTACGTCAATGTTCATTGTCGAAAGGCAGCTAGCGTTTACTAGCAGCAAAAAGGTCTCACAGAGCTAGAAAAGAAAATAATAATAAAATACAGTCATTTACAACTACTTTTACCGAATTCCTGATCAATGGCAAAAGCGGAGAGACATACGGTAATATAACATGGTATTATTTATTGCAGTCGATAAAATTGATAGATTTATTTGTTAAAGAGTGAGAAAGGGCAATTTGTTTGTGTGTGCGTGCCTGCGAGTGTGATTGTTCGTGCATGCGTCTGTGTGCGTATTTTTGTTGACGGCGGAGATGCGGGAGATGTGTATGTTTGTAGTATTTATGTATGTCTGCGTTTGTCATAAATTTCCCTTGTTCGTTGAGCCAACATAATTTTCAAAACAAATACATTTCGATTGTGATTCTTTTCTTCTTTAAATGGCTATCCGAACGTATCTTCATTGTAAAGCTATTGCAGGAGAAAATTTATTTTTTGTTATATTGTCTAAAGTACCTTGTCCGCATCGTAATCTGCAAATAGTTATGGCTACTATAATAAAACACAGTCCATTGCTACTACCTGCTGTAAATACTATTTGTTAACTTTATAATTAAACTTGCTGTATGCGCTGACCGTCGATGACCATGGTAAAAGTTATTCTGACAACTAAGTGAGTCTGTTTCATACAGTATAAAAGGGTTCGAGAATTCGCGTTTACTTATTTATTTCTTTTAAATCTGAAGAGAAATAATACGCTTTTAGTTCTATACCACGATGCGTTATTAAAATCTCTCTCTCTCTCTCTCTCTCTCTCTCTCTTAAAATATTTATGGAAGTGCTTAAAATTCAGTTTCAATTTGCGTAAAGATCGAATATAAATAAGAAAAAATGTAGACTAATGATCACGCATCGGTGATTGCTGGGTCAATTTAACGTAGCGTCAATAGCATAACGTTGCTATACAACGAAACAATGTCATTGGTTATTGTTGAAAGTCCGCTAGCGTCACGGAAGAGTAGCAAGAAAAAGTAAAACAAGCATTATTCGAATAAAAGGGATCAATGGCAAGATCGGAGAGTGAAACGGTAATATGAAATTATTTCGACATATTTTAAGCAATACACTGAACGCATCCGTCTGTTAAAGATATAATTTGAAATGTTTGTAGAATGCTTGCCCCACTACCGCAGCCGCAAGCGCAGAAAATCTGTTTAAAATCAGGAAATGCCATAATGACTCCAAGTTAGTTGATTGGTTGGTTGTTCTGGGTTTAACGGCTCTTTGACACAGTATTTCAGTCTATCTCGAGAAGTCTTTTAGAGCAGTGACCTATATAGGTCACTGCTTAGAGAGAGGGACTAGAAAAGAGATATTTATACGGGAGAGAAAAATGTCGAAAAAGAACCAAAAACATATCTCAGCAAAATTTCAGCTTTGTATAAGATAAACTGGTGGAGTTATCACAGAAACTCCTGAATGTGGCCAAAATACGGTTTGCTCCTTTTCAGTTGTTTCATGATAGCCCACCAGGAAATATGTGCACAAATATGCTTTGCACACATATGAGGCGAATAGCATGCTAACTGTTGAGAAGCTTGATTTTTTAAACTTCTGGTTGGGAATGGAGTTGCGCCTTTACTAAGCATGTAAACATTGTTTATATGAAAAACACATATATAGAAAATAACTTCCTATACTTTTATCCGATTTTTCATACACTTATACCCGTAAATATGTCCTCTATAGGTCTTTTGTTTCAGATACTGTTATATATATATATATATCATTTTTAGAGACACATCCTCCTTACTTCAGATTAAGTGAGCTTTGAAGTGTATATAACACAGTGTCCGAACTCTCTGTACCAGCTCTCCCGGTTTACATAGCTTCGAATCGAGAGTAAACACATTCGCTTATAACCAGTAGTCGGAAATCATTATGTTTTGGGATTTTATCCGGCATGTGCTGCGTCATTTATAGTTATCCAGCTTTGAAAATGTAAAGAGGTAAGTTTAATATAATTGGCTCTTCGGTCTTTTACTTTATTGCCCTGTACAATGTCGTGTATGGGTGGGTAGTAAACGGTACAATATTCAAGTGGCCCCTGGCATGATTCTAATTCCATTTTCAGCCTTTTCTTACATGTTTTATAAAAAATCTTTAAAATAAACGGAAGGCGTTATCAATCTACAGTTTGTTAGTTTTGATAATAGGATGATAGCTAGGTTTTGCACGACACAAACTCGTGTTAAATTAAGCTGTTCGGAATAAAATTTCTGTGACGGCCATGCGGTTTTCATTGTACAGGGTAATAAAGTAAAAGTATATCAAACTTACCTCTTTACATCTTCGAAGCTGAAAAACTATAAATGACGCAGCAGATTCCGGATAAAATCTCAAAACACAATGATTTCCGACTACTGGTTATAAGCGAACTCTGTACCATCGATTCAACGATATGAAAACCGGAAGAGATGGTACAGTCAGTTCGGATACTGTGTATAATACACCTCCATGATTTGGTCACCACTTATAAGTGATACAACTTTAGTAGCAAAGTATTTTGTAGTTTACCACTAATTATTTTAAATAGCCGACAGTGTTAACAATTTTCGGCCCACTAGATTCATTTTAAAGAGCGGATCCAGTCAACAGGCCTAGTTCCAAGCTCTGGAGACTGCTGACTTCCCGTGTAACCCTACATGGGTGCAGTAAAGCTGTCACGCTAATTTAGTATCATACAAAGATCATTTAAGTGTGCTGTTTCATTTAATGATTAGTTACATCAGTTATCCACCAAAGGTGGACGCTCTAATTTGTAACATTTTCTTCTTGAGTGGATCTTCTCCCCAAAAGAGGCGGGGCCTGATTCATGAATATTTAGTGATAAGTCATCTTCTACTTCCCTGGTCGGAGAGCAAATTGCTTCCTCGAAGAGTAACCAGTGTCACAAAAGATTGATGTACTTCCAGATCAGAGTGGTCCCCATCGCAGGTGTATCCATTTTCCTTAATTTGGCACCCGATTATATGCCGTAATAGGCCTATATTCTGGGACACATAAACTACTACCCTACAAAATTGCTGAATTAGCTTTTCTATCTTTGAATTTAGACAAGTCCACTTGCCATGTCATGAAACATTACATAAAGCGGTTGATTCAGTGTAGACCCTGATCAGACTGTTACACTGGGAACAGTCTTATCTAGGACTACACCGTCTTCTTATATATACTTAGGCTCCAATGTCCAAGTGCATAGTGTTTTACGATATTGTTATAAGCTTATAGTAAATATACGATTTTCTTTTTTTCAGGCAATATGCCATGGAGAAGACAAGCAATGCGTCTGTCTGTCAAAGTCTGAGAAGAGAAAAGCACTTCTTCTTTGTTGTGTTCAACTTCAGACACCATGCCCAGTGCACTCAACTATCACAATGACATAGTCTAGCAAAGAACAGGCAAGAGTTACAGACGAGGCAGCGGGACAGTCTCTCTCACTTCTTCAAAGATTAAGGAATGTCTTCTGTGCATTGTTCAAGAAGAATCCAGTGCAAGAAAAACGTCTTGGTAGCCTGCGACAGAATATTGAAAATTCCACCACAGATCTGAAGGAATTGAACCAGGACTTTCCCAAAGAAAATAACGATGTTAATGAAAATGCTACCTCCGATCAGGGTTACTATACAGATGATGATCTACTTGTCGTTGCTCAGTCGATGTTCTTGTGACAGGAGAAGACCTAGAAAGCAACCAGCGAAACGTGCCAGTGACCAGATCCTAGCGAAATATGCAAATACGACGAGAACAGAGAGAGGATCGCTTTTTGACCAGATTTTGGCTGTGACCCGGTGAAATTTCAGTTTAAAGTGCAATATAAACAAACTAGTTATCCGTTATCTCATTGTTTCACTCACATTTTGTCGTAATCATGAATTATAGTTACATGTAATATAGATTTTACCATTATCGTTAAATTTCATGATATCATTTAAAGAAACTTCAGTTCTGTTTAGGTTTGTTGTTGTGACCTTTCTTTACCTTGTAAAATCCTAAAGACTGCATTTGATAACTGTGCAAACAGTGCAGATTCAGATGATACCGCAATTAGAAGGTGTCCATCTGGATCTCTACTACTGTTTGTCAGTTTGTGTATGTATTTTCATGTTTTCGTTCTCTGAATGATGGACCTGTCCAGTGGAAAATGCGGAGATGAAAGTGGTAGTTTCAGACAGTTTGTTAGATCAGGCGTGACTACATCCATAAATTAAATATGGATACCTTAAATCCGGTTGTATATGTCATAAGTGTGCGTTACACCATTTATTCCCTGTTTACAGATACAGATGGCCAGGATTCGATTTATGGATATCCAATATAAATCTTGCTTTATGATATCCATATGCAAATACGAATAACCAAATACAGAACTATAGATAAATTCATAAGTCGAGATCTATACTAGATGTTCATAACTGGAATAATGGATATCAGATGTCGAATCATGGAAATCCGCTATTCGAATACTACATATGAAATTTCCTGAAATGAATTATGGATATCAAACAGTTGGGAGAATACAGTACAAAGACTCCCAATGTATCTGAATCTGAATTAGCTCTTTTTTATAACGAAGTTTCGGCCCATATAGGAATATATGCAAATATGACACAAACTTATAGGCATAACATAATTCAACAGAAGAAAACCAAGTGACGAAAAAACAAACAAAAAAAACCCCACAAAAACAAACATTGATATAATATTCTTCCCCTATCATCATCTACATTACTGTAATTTCAATTTACACATTATAGACTAATCATTTCCTCATTTCCATGTGCACCCCTGTACATCTATTTAGTCCACATAATGATATCATATGTCCTCATATAATGGGCAAGGTATCCCAATGTATAGGATAATGTCGGTAAAGCTCATCTTAGTTTGACACAGGTGCCAACATTCCAGAAGACAGTTAATGTAGCTTATGGCAAGCCTTATAACTATTTATTTTGTTTAAAAGATGTCTGATATGTAATATAAGGCATCTTACCTCTTAATTTAGATAGCTTATATTCTATAGAAGATTTCTAATATGACAAATAAGATATCTGATATAGCATAGAAGATATTTAATATGACATATAAGATCTCTTACATAGCAGATAAGAGATATATAGGTTCTCATATATTTAAATACATGAAATATTATTAAATATTTAAGCTATAATATATGTTACATAAAACGAGAAGGATGTAAGTTATCTTATTAAAAATATTAGATATCTTTATTATTAAATAAGATATCTTATATGTTGTTATATAATATCAGATATGATATAAATAAAATGAGACATGTTATATATGATAATACCATTTATTATATACCTATCAATGATACACCATTTGAACTGGATGTTTTCTGGCCATCTGATACAGGAGGCCGTATCAAACTGACGTTTTCTGAATCCGTATTACTATCCTTTAAAACGAGGCTACGTCTGAGTTCCAGCTTCAGGCGCGTCATTTTATAACGTGCATCGTAGAAACGAGAACCAGAAATCGGGACTAGTGACGTGACGTCAAAAAACACGTCAAAAGGCGCGCTTTGATAGCTCAGTTGATAGCGTTTGCCTCATGACTAGCTAAATACTTCAGCCGCACAGGCTCGAATCCGGGTCGATACATTATAGCGGGAATGCTTGGCTGTTCCCTAAGGTATATAATAAACAAATTATTATAATAGTAGCTTCATCTGGCGTACTGCATCACGTCTCGTGGATGAGCCCATACCATCGGATCACCCTCGACGCAAGCGTCTCGGGTGATCCGATGGTATGAGCTCATCCACTCGACGTGATACAGTACGCCAGATCAAGTTACTATTATAATAATGTGTATCTATCATATGATGCGCAACGCAACAAAAGGGCCCTTAACGTCGCTGACGTTGTTTTGAGTAAATGACGTCGAAAGTTAGCGAAACATTTTCGTGCATATTCCCATACGACAGTGTTTGTCACGGTGAAACATTGACTATTTCACATCTTTTTCCGCCTTTAAGACATAGAAACAAATTATAATGGGATTATAAAGAATGAATATCCTTTCTTGGGATTTTATTAATGTGGAAATTCATTCCTATGAAAAAATAATGCATAAAGTATAGAATCGCCAAGCCGGGTGCATCGGATTTCAAGGAGGGCGTGGTGATGCACAGAATTCAAGCTCGTGTGAGCTGTCCAGTAGGTCGGTAACTATTGTCTAACTAAGGCTTTCCAGTTAATTTTAAAAACAGTAAGCATCCGCCGAAGGGATTATTTTTTGTTAAAAAATTTTCGAAAAAAAATGTCACCACTTCCGGCATTTTAACCGCAGTAGTTCTGCTTTCTGCTTACACTACGGGCAAATTTAAAGATTTAGAGATAGAGAGCAGCCTTTTCTGTACGAAACAAGCTGGAGTAATGGGGCTATAAATTGGAAATAAACTCTTATCGACTCTGTCAAAAGAACGCGTCACAGTTTCTTTTCCTCTTCCGGTGAACCCTTGTTTCGTTAATTTTTTCGCACAAAAAAATGGCCATTAAAAATAACCGCCAATAATTCACTAATTTAACAATTAAATATCAGTCTATCTTACGGCTGAATAGCGAAAGGTGACCAAATCTATTTATGAAGAAAATCAAATTTGAAATGGCATGTATTTTAGACGCTGATGTGCATTTGCGCTTGCGCAGTTGAAGTTTTTGCCACATGTGCGAGCGGCATGTGTCCGAAGAAATGCCAAGCTGTTTTCAACGAACAGCATTTCCTTTCATCGGCTCATTCAGTAAAAAAGAAGCTTTAGGCTTCGAACTACGATTGGGCTGTCGATATGGACCGTTTAAAGATAATGGGATGTCCGGCGTGTAGAGTTGTTAGCCGTGAAACAGACTATACCTTACTACGTAACACCTACGTTGATCAGTCTCGAGTGACATAAATACAATCAGTTGTGTAGAGATTTATGCAAAATGTAAACCTGTGTGAAAGTTTATAAATGTGGACACAACATTTACGGTATGTATAAAACCTTATTTATTTGCGTAAGCATATGAAGAAGCGAATATTATATCAGAAACAGATACTGAGTATGTTTACTGGTGATACGTCCAAGGACAATCATTCACCAGGCCCTGTGAATAGGCCAGACAGAGATGCGTTATATCGCACCCATGTTGGATATTCTTTAGGGACGAGTCATTTATTATCAGGTGTGTGTGTGGGGGGGGGGGGGGTACATTTTCATTCGAGTCCCCAAAATTTTTTCGACCCCCCCAGTCTCACCAGAATTTTTTTTCCGACCCCCCCAGATAGGTGACAAAAAAGTTTATGACCCCCCACCAACCCAGCTACCCTTCGCCCACATACTGTATTACCTTTTTTAAGTCAGACTGACCTTAATCTATGGAAAGCTACAGCTGTCTTAAGGTGCATAATTCCAAATTGCTGGCTGCAATAACAATAATATTTGACGTGAACAACATTTCATTAGACCCACTTTACAAGACGACGGATTCTGGTGTCATAATACTTTGTGCAGGCGTCATAATATTTGGCCGGTAAAACATTTTAATATATTGACGTTATAGGACATAGGATGCTGGTGTCATAATACTTGGTTCGGATAGCATTATATTACATTAGCTTTCCATGTCACTGGATGCTGATGTCATAATAATGAATGTGACTGGCATATTATGATGACAATTGCTATAATATTAGATGTAATTTACAAGAAAGTGGGTGTTGTTACCATAATAACTGGTCAGCTGACAGAATATTTACAGTGGATGCTAGAATGTTTGGCTCCCTAAGGATCTTACTGTACCAATTCAGCAAGACAATGAATGCTGGCATTATGATATTGGCTGAAGCTGACAGATGTGTGTGTCCATTCTATATATCTGTAGTGCATGCAACCTACATTATTCTGCGCCTTGATGAAACAAAGTCAGGAACAGGTACTTTACTTGGTGCTCCAAATATACCAATGCATGAAATAGATAGAACACGGGATGCATTTACTAGATACCAGGTTCAGCAGTACATATTACTGGATGGTAACTGTAAAGTAGTGATTGCAAATTTCATACCATTTATTTGCTTCATTGCATCATCATTTGGGTTCATTATAATAGCGAACACACGAAGTATGTTCGCTTTACTGTATCAGTTTTGGTCCTATATACTTAGGCAGATAAAATGTGTGGTAACGATCATGGTTGCGGCCATCTTGGAGAACCGGAAGTTCGAAAGTTATCGCGAGACTAGTCACGAACCAAGCGCTCTAATCGAATTTTTTACGAGTCCACAAACTTGTTTTTGCAATCACTCTATAAAGGAAATGTACATTTAATATTTCTCGCTACAGTAATTCTCGTTTTTGTTTAAAATGTTCGTAAAGAGGATAGCTCAAACTGTAAACGTTTTTCGTTTGAGGTTTTGTCGTCTGCTCGATACCGGAACTTAGTCTAGACCGGAACTGAGTTCCTAGGTAAAACCCCGTACCGTGGCGCGTCATGTGAATTGGAAATGACGGCGCACCCAAGAGCGCACCAGAGAGCCCACCTAGGTTAGAATGGAGCAGGACTGTTGTGTTTGGCCAGTGTTAACAACCACTTTGATGAAAAAGTTGATTTCTACGACTGTTTTTAGTAAAATAAGTATGACACAGCCTTAACATCTATATTTTAGCCCATTTCAATTATCTTTGGAACTGAATAAACAACAATCAGATACAAAAACGAATTCTTTGATTTGCTAATCAAAGCAATCATCATGAGTACAAATTTAAAGACCATAATATGATTTAATACTCAGGATTACATTAATTATCTGAAGTGTCTCTCAGCTGCGGAATATAAGGTTTGCTGAGAGAGGGCAGCAGGACTGACTTCCGATAATATTATTTTGAAGACGGTTGAATCCCTGCCTCTTAATAATGCAGATCACTGAGGAAAGTGTGGACTTTCAGATGATTAGTGCACCCCACAACTGTCACAAAGCAGCTTAATATTGTGACAGCAGACCATAAGGACACCTTAAGAAGGCAAGCCTACATATGTTTCCGTTCTATCTGCATACCGAACAAGTCTGCTATGGTTATTTCTTAATGGGCACTCCGGTTCTTCTTCGACATTTAAATTCAGACTCTAAACGATTCTGGCATAGTTTAAACATATTGTATTGCCAAAAACAACTGACAAATGGGTCGGACCACAAGTTCTAACAACATTAATTACGGTCCTCCCCATGAGAATGCTATATAGAACAAATATAGTCAATGACATACATATAACATAATTTTGAAATTACTAATACTGCTTACCAAAAGCCACTTAGAATGTGAAAACAAAACGAGTTGGAAAGCAATTATAACACTCAGAACACATCTTTAACATCATAAAGAGATGTTTTAAGTTTGTCTCTTAAAAGAACTGTTGGTAAATAATTAATAAATGAGGAGAAATAAGTAATATAGATCAATAAACCTGAAATAATAACAGTAGGCATTCTGGCATGACGTCCAAGCCCGTCTTAAGAATTGCAAAACCAGCCGGATAAGCCCTATAAGGTGTTTTTTTTCTTTCTTTTGCTCTTTTTTTTTTTTTTTTTTTTTTTTTTTTTTTTGTTTTGTTTTGTTTTTCGTTTTTCATTTCATTTGTTTTTTTCTTTAACTTTTTTTCTTTATTCTTTCTTTCCTACTATGCATTACTCCAGTGCATGACCCCGTTGCTGATGCCCTTTCTTGCACAATGAGGCTCATGGGTACTGGTGGCTTAGCAACGTCTTCAAATCAAATCGAATCAGTTAACTGTTTTTAAATCCAGTTACAGGGCTGACACCAAGTACAGTACAAAACATACAATACATAAAAACATTCGGTACATGCAAGTGATGTATTTTCTGACCATGACAGTGTATGGCTTACTTACTATATATAATGTTAAAGTGAAACATCTCCAGAGGAAGCAATTCAGCCATCCCATCTCTGTGACCCCTCTAACACAAGACCAGCTCCCTAAGAAAAGAATTTGCTCCCATTCATCGGAGCAAACGCTTTCCCCCATAGAAGACCCACCTGGAAGGGCTATGCCTCCCGAGGAAGCAAAAAAGAAATCATGAAGGCTGCCTACTTATGTAAAAGTGGCGAAAAATATGAAGGTTCACCACAATTAGTTACTCCTGTAGTAGGAGGAGAAAATCTGTAAAGAAAATTTCGTTGAGCACCCCGACCGGGGATCGATCTCACAACCTCAAGATTATAAAGCGAGCACACAACCACTAGGGTAAAAGTTCCGGACCAGTTAGACTAGTCAATTATACACTCTATATACCTAAAAACATATTTACACATCACTCATTAGCCGTACTACTACACTCCTCCATCCTACCAAAGAACATTTGTATCAAATGTTAAGGAAATGAAATTATAATCCAGGTTCTTTTTCACTCTGCAGCCATTGCTTCGCCCTTGGCCTCCAACGGTAATCATCCTGGTCACAGCACTACTGTAGTAGGAGAAAATCAGTAAAGAAAATTTCGCCGAGCGATCTCACGACCCCAAGATTATAAAGCAAGCACACAACCACTAGGCTAGAAGTTCCGGACCAGTTAGACTGGTCAGTTATATACTCTATATACCTATTTACACATAACTAATTGGCCGTACTACTATACTCCATTGTAAAGCTGGTGTTTTTTCACACCTTAACTGTTAAAGTATCTGAATGATAACGATAAGGTTAATGAGAACACCCTCATGGAAAGCAGGTAGGCAAACCCAGACTCTGTGACTTCAAAACTGAGGCCAACACCCAAAGGAAAGAATTTGCTCCCTATAGAGCAAATTTCCTCCCTTCAGAGTGGACCCCCCCCACACACACACACACATAAAAATGGCCACACTGCCGACTTGAGTGCCAAGGTAAACATGCAAGAAGACACATAAGTTGACGCTCCTTTGTAAAAATGACAGAAACTTGCGCACACAGACTGTGACACAGTATAGTTGCCTTATTTTAGTGCAGCACGGATGTCACACGAGCTGCACCGGTCTCTCAAGGATGTCACCATTACCATTATAGCATGATACAGTTTGCTTATCCAGGTGAGTGCCACTCGGGCCAATTTGACCCAGACTACAATGACAAGGTGGTGCCTAGGGTAGCACTAACAGCCATCAAAGATCTTCAAGGACCGTAAAGAGTGTGTTCGCACAAAGGCAGTGCCTTAATTTCATATTATTTTTTGAATATCTTGCAGTATTGGATCAGTTCAACATATTCTGTGCGAGAGCCATAATAATATGTGCAAATGTCATAGCAGCAGCAGCGACATTCGGCGATGTCCGGTACCATGAATCGGTGATTTCCGTGATCGGGTATGAAACCCACCACCCGCACCCGCACCCGTGCTCAAAACGCATCACTGGAAATTTTTATCGGAGCTGTAGGATTATTAAAAACAACTTTTCCCAGACTTTCTGTGTTATAAATACGAAGACTTGTATGAACAATATCTGATAAAAAAAAATCTTTGCTAACGACGGCATATTTTGGACAACTCGGCATTCAAATGAAAAAAACAAAAACAAAAAAAAAACACAGATATCAAAGGAAAACAATTAAACTTAGAGTCCACAGGATAAAGTGTCTCGCCTTTCAACACGCTCAAGGGTAGAGTAGGGTAGGGGTAGGGTAGGGCAGGGTTGGGTAGGCTAGGGTATGGTATGGTTTGGTAGGGTAGGGTAGGGTAGGACCCAATTAAAATACAAAATGGCAAGGTAGACACAGGGTAGGGTAGGGTAGGTTGGAAGACACAGGGTAGGATAGGGCATGTTAGGGTTGGTAGACACGGAGTAGGGTAGGGCCGGATGTGGTAGGTACTGGTAGGGTAGGGTAGGGTAGGATAGGGTAGAGTAGGGTAGGCAGGTACACAAGGGGTAGCGTAAGAGAATTTAGGTAAGTACAAATCGCGTTATATCTACCCTACCCTACCCCTACCCCCTATACGCTACACCATACCGTACCGTACCGTACCCTACCGTACCGTACCGTACCCTACCCTACCCCTACCCTACCCTACCCTACCCTAGAACGTGGTGACAGGGGAGACATATCCTGTGGACTGCCCTTGCCCTGCAATCCCTACCCTGTGTCTAACATTTCCTACCCTTCTCGGTGTCTACCTACCTAACTTGCCTTACGTAATTCTATGTCTACCTACCTACCCTACTCTGCATACCCTACCCTGAGTCTACCTCCCAGTACCTACACCACACTGCCCTACCCTACCCTGTGTCTACCTACCCTTACGTACTAACATGCTCTTTCCTACCCTGTGTCTTCCAACCTACCCTGCCCTGCCCTACCCTGTGTCTACCCTGCCATTTTGTATTGAAATAGGGTCCTACCCTACCCTACCCTACCCCACCTTACCATACCCTACACGGTCCGACCTACCCAACCCAAACTTACCCTACCCTACTCTAGAACATGTTTACAGGCGAGACATACTATCCTGTGGACTCTTAGTTAAATTGTTTTCCTTTGATATCCGTTTTTTCCTTTGAATACCTGTCGTTCAGAATATTCGGCCGATATGATTCACCCCAAAAATCGGGCCGAAGCGACCCACATTTTAGATTAAGCCTAAATGAAATCCCCCCTCCGCCCTTATTGGGCCGAAACGACACATCCCTGAAATCGGCACGAAACGACCTGACCCTACCCTGCCCTACTCTACCTTATCCCTACCCCTACGCTAGCCTACCTAGCCCTACCCTACCCTACCCGACCCTACCCTAGAACGAGTTGACGGACGAGACACATCATCCTGTGGACTCTATGTTTAATTGTTTTCCTTCGATATCTGTTCTACATCCCCCCCCCCCCCACCCACCCACCCCCTTTGAATGCCGAGTTGACCAACTCACGGGTTTTCCGTAGGTAAGACTAAGTTTACCATTGATTCATGACTCGTGTTGCCTCTACATAATCTGAGTGGCTCCAGAATAGTACTAAAATGGATCTGAAAAGCCCTAAAATAGAGATACCGGATTGCGGGACCGGCTTTTAATTGTTCCCGGCTTTTAGTTCCATTATGTTTTTTGCCAATATGACGAATCGATCATATATTATGACATAACGGTTGACTATTAGAGACCATTAGATCTACACTGAAAGATTGAATAATATGGTGACCACATACAGTGATAAATCTTGAACACCAAATAAACCGCTCCTCTACTTGTATATTTTTGTCAGAACATTCAGTGATATGACAAACGAATCAAATAATATGGTATTTAAATCAAATATTATGATTATACCACAAAGTAGATTGTCTGTTGCGGGTAGTATCATGACACAAACACCAATAGATGTATGCAGTTGACTGTATGATATGGCGAATGAATCAAATACTTTGTTGTTTAAACCAAATACTATAACTTGTACATACAATAACTTGTCTCCTGCGTCCAGTATTATGGCACCAAGATCAGTTGCCGTATGCACCTTATTGAATAGTATGCTATGCCGACCAAATATTATATTCAGTACACAGAGTGGTATGGCGAATGAATCAAATACTATAACTTGTACACATAATAATTTGTATCACGCGTCAAGTCTTATGCCATTAACACCAATCGCTGTATGCAACTGATTTAATATGCTCTGCCGACCAAATGTTATATTCATTGCACACAGTGGTATGGTGAATGAACCAAATACTTTGCTATTTTAACCAAATACTGTAACTTGCACCCACAATAATATGTCTCCTGCGTCCAGTACTATGACACCAACACCAATTGCTGTATGCAACTGATTGAATGATATGCTTTTCCGACCAAATATTATAACCAATGCATACAGCAGTTTGTTGTCTGCACCATATATTATGACTCCCCCACCTAATGATTTATTAATCTGATCATGTAAATTATGAATTCGATCAAATATTCTACCCGGTGCATCTACAAACTTGCAGATGCTGACCTTAAGACAGCCATGGCTTTCCATATTAATCCAATGTGTGTGTGGGGGGGGGGGGGGGGGGGGGGGGTACATTTTCATTCGAGTCCCCAAAATTTTTTCGACCCCCCCAGTCTCACCAGAATTTTTTTTCCGACCCCCCCAGATAGGTGACAAAAAAGTTTATGACCCCCCACCAACCCAACACCCCAGCTACCCTTCGCCCACAATATACTGTATTACCTTTTTTAAGTCAGACTGACCTTAATCCAATGTGTATGAAACACAAATAACATTTTCTTACTTTGACAGGTTGATAAATCATGAAGGTGAATGGTCTTTAAATTTTGTCAGCACATTTTGATATTTTGCACTTTTCTTTTTTTCTTCCTGCATATGGCCATCCAGAGATCTGTTGTTGAATGTTCAATAAAACTATTATTATAATAGTTATGGAGGGGGGTCTGGGGGCGCAGCCCCCAGAAGCCACAATAGCTTTGCTCATGACAAGGCAACTGGAGAGCTGATATCACAAATGCATGCATTAAATTTAATCCAGAACAAAACCATCTGCTCAACATGATTTTATAGACAATTGCATACTGTCTTACTAGCAAATTTATGAAAAATATCTTTTTGTCGGATATGAAGTGCCAAAGTTCTGTGTGTCATTTCTATAAATGTCTCTAAGCTTGAGTTTAAGTTTACAAGAATATAAGTAATGGGGGGTCTGGGGGGCTTTGCCCCCCAGAAGCTGAGAGATTTTTAAAAAAAAGAAGACTGATGGAAGAATTCTGACCCCCCCCCCCCCAATATGCTGAATAAAATATATGACCCCCCTACTCCATGGCTTTTTTATTTCTGACCCCCCCCCCAGTACATCACAAAAAAAATTCCGACCCCCCCCCCCTAAATGTACCCGCCCCCCCCCCCCCACCTGGCAATAAATGACTCGTCCCTTACGTTCAGATTGATCAAATTGCAAAGAAAAGTATATGTTCTGTTTTGAGTTTACTTATTTTTAGTGCCTGTAGGCTGTGAGCCAGATCATTGTCTCATAACTGGATGATCTGTTGATGTCTGTTTGTCGCCCTTCAGGACTCCCCTCTCCCTCCCCCTCCCCCCCCCCTCCACCCGCTCCACCCAACACACACACACGCGCGCACGTCCTGTATGTTATTTATTTTTCATCTCTGTTTCTCCCCTCCTCTATCTCAAACTGAAAGGCTTAGAATTTGGCTGTGAACCTTGGATGATTTAAAAGCTGGGACGGGGAGGGGGAATGCTGAAGGTCTGTAGGACCTTGTTGGGGGTGGGGGAAGGGGGGCATGCCAAAGGTCTGTAGAAGCTTTTTATGTTTGTTTACTTTTTATTTGAATTTTACATGTTTAAAAAATCCTATTCAAAGTGCTTGTAGCAGTATTTCTTTTAATATAATGAAATCCCGGTGTTCTTATCATGCCTGTGCACATGTAATGGCTTTTTCATTTATTTTATTTTGTATTATTTTTGCCAATGGCATTTGGGAGTCTTTTTATTTCAATAGCAGAAATATACTGCATTAAGATTTTTTTTCTTTTCATTGTTGTGTTTATTTCTTTCTTCTTTTTATTGTTGATTATGGGTTATACACATTATATAAGCTATTGGTTTAATTGTTATTGAAGTTATCATGCCCTACCCTCCCCAAAACATGATTATTATGAGCTCCCACTTACAGCCAACCCTTCCATCATCATGATGAATCCCATTTTGAAAAGTTTATAATTCAGTAAATTTACTAACCTAGAAAGTGAGAAACTTGGCCTAAAATTATAAAAATTAGGTTTGCCATTTCCTAGATTGTACCAAATTATTCACCCCCAACCCCAAAAAATCCTATTGTCTCAGAGTGAGGATTTTGCTAATTTTCATTTCCTCAAATGTCTTCAAGATAAACCAAAACTTGTTGACCTTAGGTCAAAAATAAAATTTTGTTTGTTTGCAATTGCCTACCTACCCACCTAAAACCTCCCTACCCAAAAACATACTTTGGCCATTTGAGGCAGCATTTTTTTTTTTTTTTTTTTTTCGAAAATGGGAAATTTACTGTGATGAAGATAAAGGGTAAGACAAATAGGCCTGGGAAAACATTGCAGACCCAGATCAGACTGCTCCTAGAGAGCAGTCTGATCTTGGTCTACACTGGTTGCCTTTCCATTAGCACATCATATGTACTCCATTTGTGGGTAAATTAGGTTTGTTTATCTGTAGGATACTGTTATTTTGGTATGTAATATGGGTAATTAATATAATATTTTTATTATTTCTGAAAAATTTCATCTCGATAAATCAAAGCTCTTATTTTATATAGATTTTCTCCCAGATTTTATACATGTATATGTTAACCATGTGGCAGGGGCAAATAAACCAGTGGAACAAATATTGATCTAATAATTTGTTGCAGGTTTCAGGAAAATCAGTCTGAACTCTGTCTTTTATATAGGTTTTTAAAAATAATATTATTCATGCATATAGATATTGCTGAGGCAGGGGCACATATATGACACTGGGGGCAAAGTTCTGCTTGCAACACAAAGCTTATTTTATTTCAATTTCTCCATGAAATTTCATCCAGATATGTCAAAGTGTTAAGGAATTACGGACAAACTTCACCTTAAGAAATGAAAAAGGGCTATAAATCAGTCAGAAGATACTGAAATAAGCCCATTAACAATATAATTGCAAGCGAGATCTTCCCCAGACCAATACATACACAATTTTGAGTGTGAAGAATACTCATCAAGTGCTCATGGATGGACAGACAGATGGACAATGGATAAATATGTGATGAAGATACACACAGACAGCTAGCAGAAAAACATATTATCCCATCACTAATGTGTGGCGGGGTATAAATGCACAAAATTTAAGATGGCACTTGTACTTCATATAGATAGTACATCAGTACATGTGCTGCCTACACTGAGAATGTTTCTTTTAACCATGGGCTGTGGAAAGCCATGCCTGACTTGTCCTACTTGTCCCATTTAACTCTGGACAAGTGAAAAATTTTAATTTACCATCACTGGGACAACTTATTTCAGTTATTACAACAAATTTTTTGTTTTAGAAAAATACTAATGCAAACAATGTGGACCCAGATTAGACTGCAGGAGCAGTCTGATCAGGGTCCACATTGTTTGCCATTCCAATTTCTACAGTTACCTGGAAAAAGTTTTATATGTGAAAAGTAAGGGAAAAGATGCTTGATTTTTTTGGACATTAATAATAGAAAAGATGCCTTTATTCAATTTTAAGGCTTTGAGGCTATTTAGAATGATTGAGAGATGAGATTGTCAAAATACTAATTATTTGAGATGAATGTTTATGACTGAATATCAATCTTAAAATAATGCAAACATCATGATTTGTGGTTTCGGACAAGTATTATTTTGCTGGACAAGTTGAGTTTGACTTTTTACTTGTCCCTGTGCAAGTAAAATTTTTGCTGTTTCCATAGGCTTGTTTTAACCAATCATACACTCTGTTTTCAGGCTGGCTTTTGGCAACTTGGGTGTGCTTTTTTATAGAAAAGAACCCACCAGACATTTATTACTGTATAAATGTCAGAAAAAAAACATTCAACGCTGATCAAAGATGCTAAAAAGAAGAGAGCGAAACAGCTAGATGATATTTGCTGTCATGCAGGAATTTCCTTCTTCGCAGTCTTGAGACATCTGAAGGTATGATTTTGCAAATTACACCGGTGTCATAGACTATTGCTTTAGTTAGAATTCAGAGCTCCAGATAAGTAGGGGCATTGGGAATATTTAAGGTGGTGATAATCTTTGATTTGAGGCAAAGATGAAACTGCAAAATGCTGATAATAGAACAGATCTTCCCAAAACTTAGCAGATGCCTTCTTTATGTTGTTTTTCTTAATTTAGAATCCAAAATGCAGGATTTGTTGATGTAAAATTGTATTTATATAAAGAAAGATCAAAGGGTAATTTACTGCACAGAAATCTCAAAAAGTAACATCCTTATTGAAACTGTACTTAGTGCTGAAGGTACCTTATTGCATCACAAAGAGAATCCTATCAATTTTTTTCAATTCTTTCACACATTATTAGAGTGAGTAGATAAAAAAAACCGTAACCTATGTCCCATTTTTGGTCAAAACACACTGGCGAGACTATTTTAACTAGAGCAAGTGAGCAGGGCCTCACGTATACCCCTGACCAGTGCCACCGCCTAATGAAAGCATACTTTACCACAAAGCTACACTGCAAATACATGTACAAACTTCAAAGTCTGTGGCCTTGACCTTATGTCAGCAGCAGCATTCATGTGTAAACTAGTATGAAATAAACCTAGTCATGTATTATTAGGCTCCATTCATGTACATGTACATAAGAACTATAACCCAAAACTATTAAACAAATGGCAAAGTCCTAGTTTAATATTGATCCCTGGCCCCACCCATGAGCCTGACCCTGCAATGTAGATAGAATGCTATAGAGATATCATGAACAAATATGGAAGAAATCTTCAATGCAGTTACAGAGATATGAGCAATTAAAAAGGTTTAAGGCAAAACTTTTACATAATGAAAATGCCTAAGTCCTAATTACTGACCCTTGGCCCCACCTCGGGGCCTGACCCAGGGGCTAAAGTAGTTTACACCAAAGGCGGGTTAGAATAGTTTACACCAAAGGCAATGCTCTAGAGATGTAATAAACCAAATATGAAAAGAATCTGATGTGTACAAAAAGGTTTAACCCAGAACTTTGACATAATGAAAATGCCTAAGTCCTAATTACTGACCCTTGGCCCCACACTGGGGCCTGACCCAGGGGCTAAAATAGTTTACGCCAAAGGCAATGCTATAGATATATCATAAACCAAATATGAAAAGAATCTGATGTGTAGTTACAGAGATATGAGCAATCAAAAAAGGTTTAACGCAAAACTTTGACGTAAAGTTGACGAACGGACGGACAAACAGACGAACGAATGGACGGAATGGCAAAAACTATATACCCCCTGACATACTTCATATGTCGGGGGTATAACAAGGTTGAACAATCTCATTTACACACCTGTCTTAGTATCAGTAATGTATTATTTATATTGTAGGTGTTACATGTATATAGGTATGCTTGCCTACCCTATATTTAGTGAATGCATTCAGTGTACATGCACCATATTTGAGAATAAGCTACTGCTTTTAGCTCATCTGAGCCATAGGATTAGGGTGAGCTGTTGTGATCACTCACCTTCTTCTCTGAAACCGCTAGGCCTAGGGCTTTGATATTTGGTATGAAGCATTGTCTAGTGGTCCTCTACCAAGTTTGTTCAAATGGTTGCCCCAGGTCCCAAAATGGCCCTGGGACAAAGTGTCTTGGGTTCGAAACTAAAAAATACGTAAAAATCTTCTTCTCCAGAACTGCTTGGCTCAAATGCTTGAAATTTGGTATTTAGCATTGCCTAGTGGTCCTCTACCAATTTTGAACAAATGGGGGCCCCAGGGTCCAAAATGGCCCTGGGGCAGGGATCTTGGGTATGAAACTAAAAAATACTTAAAAAACTTCTTCTCCAGAACTGCTTGGCTCAGATGCTTGAAATTTGGTATGTAGCATTGCCTAGTAGTCTTCTACCAAGTTTGTTCAAATGGTGGCCCCAGGGTCCAACATGGCCCTGGGGCAGGGGGTCTTGGGTTAGAAACTAAAAAATACTTTAAAATTTTCTTCTCCAGAACAGCTTGGCTCAGATACTTGAAATTTGGTGTGTAGCATTGCCTAGTGGTCCCCTAGTCTATACCAACCTTGTTCAAATGGTGGCCGCAGGTCCCAAAATTGCCCTGGGGCAGCAAGGCTTGGGTTCGAAACTAAAAAATACTTAAAAATCTTCTTCTCCAGAACTACTTAGCTCAGATGCTTGAAATCTGGTATGTAACATTGTCTAGTAGTCCGCTACCAACTTTGTTCAAATGGTGGCCCCAGGGTCCAAAATGGCCCTGGGGCAGGGGGTCTTTGGGTTCGAAACAAAAAAATACTTAAAAATCTTCTCCTCCAGAACTGCTAGGCTCAGATGCTTGAAATTTGGTATGTAGCATCGCCTAGTGGTCCTCTACCAAGTTTATTCAAATGGTGGCCCCAGGGTCCAAAATGGCCCTGGGGCAGGGGGTCTTGGGTTTGAAACTAAAAAATACTTTAAAATCTTCTTCTCCAGAACTGCTTGGCTCAGATGCTTGGAATTTGGTTTGTAGTATTGCCTAGTGGTCCTCTACCAAGTTTGTTCAAATGGTGGCCCCAGGATCCGAAATGGCCCTGGGGCAGGGGGTCTTTGGTTCGAAACTAAAAAATACTTTAAAATCTTCTTCACCAGAACTGCTTGCCTCAGATGCTTGAAATTTGATATGTAGCATTGCCTAGTGGTCCTCTACCAAGTTTGTTCAAACGGTGGCCCCAGAGTCCAAAATGGCCTCGGGGCAGGGAGTCCCATGTTTGAACCATAGAAATACATGGAAAAATAATAAAAAATCTTCTACTTCAGAACCGCAAGGCTCAGATGCTTGAAATTTGGTATGTAGCATTGCCTAGTAGTCCTTTACCAAGTTTGTGCTAATGGTGGCCCCAGGGTTCAAAATGGCCCCGCGACAGGGAGTCCTATGTTTGAACTATAGAAATATATAGAAAAATCTTCTTCTGCAGAACAACTTGGCTCAGATGCCTGAAATTTGGTATGTAGCTTTGCCTAGTAGTCTTTTAACAAGTTTGTTCAAATGATGACCCCAGGGTCTAAAATGGCCCCCCAGGGGGTCCTGGGTTGGAACCATAGAACTACATAGAAAAGTTCAAAAATCTTCTTCTTCAGTATCACTTGGCTCAGATGCTTGAAAATTGGTATGATGCATTGCCTTGTCCTTTATCAAGTTTGTTCAGATAATGGCCCCAGGAGCAAAATGGCCCTGTGGCAGGGAGCTCTGAGTTTGAGCCTTAGAAGTAAATAGAAAACTATTAAAAAATCTTCTTCTTCAGAACCACTTGGCTCAGATGCTTGAAATTTGGTATGATGCATTGCCTGGTGGACTCTTACAATGTTTGTGTAAATGGTGGCCCTGGGATCAAAAATGGTCCTGGGGCAGGGAGTCTTGGGTTCGAAATTAAAAACCTTCTTCTCCAGAACCCCTTAGTGCAGATGCTTGAAATTTTGTATGATGCATTGCCTAGTGGTCCCTTACCAAGTTTGTTCAAATGATGGTGACAGGGTCAAAATGCCCCCCCCCCCCAGGGAGTCCTGGGTTTTAACCATAGAAATACATAGAAAAATATTCAAAAATCTTCTTCTTCAGAACCACTTGGCTCAGAGGCTTGAAATTTAGCTTTAAGCTTTGCCTAGTGGTGTTTTACCAAGATTATTCAAATGATGGCCCCAGGGGCCAAAATGGCCTGACCCCAGGGGGGCTCAGGGTTTGAACCATAGCAATACATAGAAAAATATTCAAAAATCTTCTTCTTCTTCAGAACCATTTGGAAATGGTTGCAAAATATCAGGTTTGTTCAAATTATGACCCTAGTTTGACTTTTAACCTTTTGTTTAGGTGAGCGATTCAGGGCCTCTTGACCCTCTTGTTAGAATTTTGAGAAAGAGTTGGAACAAATAATTGCTAGGATGCTCTTCATAATGCAGTAACATACCTTCAGCAGTAAGTAAATTTTCAATAACAATGTTAGATTTTTAGAATTTCGGGCAGAAAATTACCCTTTGATATTTCCTTATAAAAAAACACCCTTTTAAGCAGCATGCACCTCCATTTTTGTCGCACCTGCTTTAGCAAGGTGCGATATAGGCGTCCGGTTTTCCGTCCGTCATTCCGTCCGTCCGTGTGTCAGTCCGTTCACATTTACGTTAGCCCTGGGTTACATATAAATTTCTCCAAAACCACTGCACCAATGGTTCTCAAATTTCATATGGAGCATGACCAGACTGCAAGACTGTTCAAATGATGACCTTGGGTTTGCCTTGACCTTTTTTGCGGCATTGTCAAATATGAATAAATGCTAGGACATAAGATTTCATGGAAAGTTTTGAAGATTTTGGCCTAAAAATGGTATATATGGTTGTCTTAATGAGTACATGAAGATTTATGAGTACAAAAGGTCTTGGTCATTCTTTGATGTTTGACCAAGACTCATACTTTGACAATATCAGACATAAGAAAAGGCCACTTTGCCAATTGCTCAGGTGAGCGATTCAGGGCCTCATGGCCCTCTTGTTAGCTCACCTGAGCACGAAGTGGTCGGGGTCAGCTGTTGTGCTAGATATTTGTCCGTCGTCAACAATGTCTTCAAACGACGTCTCCTCCTAGACCAGTAAGCCAATTTCAAAATAATTTCACACAGATGTTTCTGTTATAGCCCTGAACCAAACTTGCTAAATGGTTCCCCTCCGCTGAACAAAATGGCTGCCAGAGCTAAAAATAGTAAAACCTTTGAACGACATCTCCTCTGAAACCAATGGCTCGATTTCAAAATAATTTCACAGAAATGTTTGACTCATGGCCCTAAACCAAAATTATTAAAACGGTTTCGCTCCGCTGAACAAAATGGCCGCCAGAGCTAAAAGTAGAAATCTAAAAATAGAAAAACCTTTAAACGACATCTCCTCTGAAGCCAATAGCTCGATTTCAAAATAATTTCACAGAAATGTTTGGCTCATGGTTCTAAACCAAAATTGCTAAAACGGTTCCACTCTGCTGAACAAAATTGCCACCAGAGCTAAAAATAGAAATAAATCTTAGAATGACACAGAGGGCACAGTTTTGATCCAATCATTATGAAACTTTGTCAGAATGTACATCTTAAAATCTAGACCAAGTATGAAACTGGGTCATGTGGGGTCAAAAACTAGGTCACTAGGTCAGATCTTAGAAAAACCTTGTGTACACTCTAGAGGACACAGTTATGATCCAATCTTCATCAAATTTTGTCAGAATGTTTATCCTTATACAATTTAGGCCAAGATGGAAACTGAGTTATGTGGGGTCAAAAAGTAGGTCACTAGGTCGAATCTTATAAAAACCTTGTGTACACTCTAGAGGGCACAGTTATGATCCAATCTTCATGAAACTTTGTCAGAATGTTTATTTTTATACAATCTAGACCAAATTTGAAACTGGGCCATGTGAGGTCAAAAACTAGGTCACTAGGTTAGATCTTAGAAAAAAAAAACATGTGAACGATCTTGAGGGCACAGTTTTGTTCCAATCTTCATGAAACTTTGTCAAAATGTTTATCTCCAACAAATCTAGACCAAGGGTGCAACCTGGTCATGTTGGATCAAAAACTAGATCAGCAGGTCAAACCTGAGAAAAACATTTATGTATACTATAGAGGGCACAGTTTTGATCTGATATTCATGAAACTTTGTCAGAATGTTTATATCCAAGAAATCTAGACCAGGTTAGAAACTATGTTATGTGGGGTCAAAGACCAGGTAATTAGGTTAAATCTTAGAAAAACCTTAGGTACACAATAAAGGTTTCGTTTCTCATTGATTCTTAGTGAAACTCTGTCTGTCGTACGTATGGATGTCTCTGAGGTTAAGTTCATAGGATACTCAGGTGAGCGATTCAGGGCTATCATGGCCCTCTTGTTTTCATTACCTTCTGTTTTTGTTATCATGGTATATAAATCATATAGGACAATCACGTTTATGTAGAAAATTTATGTTATTGCAGTCTGGGATACTGATTTAAATAAGTCCCTGAACTGTCTTCTCACTTCCATTTGTATGAATTTGGTATTCTTTTTACTGTGTTTGTTGTACTGTATATGATTATTATACGAATAAGATAGTGTTTATTAAACCAAATGTTTTTATCTGTTTCTTTACACTTACCTTAGCTGAGCTTGATTTCTTCTTTTTCAGCGTGGGCTATGGTGAAACAGTGGAATCAGAAGAAAATAAATAACCAGATTTGGTCATAGTTTGTTATTCAATGTGAATTTGAGAATGAAAAAAATAAATACCCTAATTTTCCAGAAGGCTTTAGTTTCTTTTATAAAAGTACCATAAACCCTTAAGTATTTGGGCAGTCAAGCGGCCTATGCAGGCAGTTCAGACATGGAGCAGACTTATCAGGGCCTAAAAGTTTTGTCATTCAGTCATCCTTAATCATATAACAAAGTACCTATTTATGAATAAACGATCTTTGTAAATGGATGAATCTATTACAGAAATATTACAGAATAGGCAGTTGGTTGGAAGTCCCTCGTCCGTCGTAAACAATTTTCAAACATATTGTCTCTGAAACTACACGGCCTATTGTAGCCAAATTTCATATTATGTAGCAGTAAAGGCTACCTTTTTATGTCAATTGCTCTAAATATTTGGTTGTTATGGCAACTTAAAGTTTTCATTGACTTTCTGTATGAAAATTAAATGATTATGGCTCTAACTGCTTTAGCATTGAAGATGCAACAATCACTCTTTTATAAGATAGATGGATGACTTGCGATTTTACGTCCTTTTTAACAGTTTTTCAGTCATATCAGGACGTTGGTTGGATGATAATGAAAGGCTGTGTGCAATGGGACTCCGTTTACGATTGAAAAGATCCACCCCTACAGCGGGGCTCGAACGCGGGTGCGTTAGATCAGCAGGCCAGCGCTTCACTCTTTTACAGAGGTAGCCCTTTATCAGACATGAGCAGCCGATAACTGAGGAATTTTATAGTTCCCATGTTTATGTTATTTCTGCAGCTTGAAGGAATGCCGTTGAGGGTGGCCTCCTTCTGGCCTGTAAATCACCTGACGACGATGGCCGTCCAACAAAACTTATAACTGATATAACTGCAATCACAAAATCTCAGGTGAACGATAAGCGTGACAAGTTGATGTGTACAAATATCAACACCAAATTAGCGGTTTTATAAGTTTTACATGAATACACTAATGTTACGCACGCAAGTTGAGCCTCCTTCACACGACCAAAGTTGATTCTCAGAAACTGTCAAACATTTTGCGTTCACATGGAGCAAAAATGGACTTGGACATAAAATGTTACAAAGTCAGCAGCCCTTGAAATAAAGTTCAAGCGCAGAAGTAAGTGCAACATCCTTTGAGACCTTTTTAGCTCCACTGTGTACGAAAGTACAGAGCTTTTGTTGTCAGTTGGACGTCGGCGTTGGCGTCACAATTTAAGGCCTTACTATGAAGACATATTTTGTCGGGTCTGATGACTCTACCCAGCAGGCACATGACGTTGAAATGACGTCGTACTGACGTTATGACGTCGCATCGACGTCAGTACGACGTTATTTCGACGTGATGTGTCCGCTGGGTAGGTATCATACTTTCAGAGAAATGGACTTGACAGCTAGGGTCAATGTAATTTTTGACGATCTTTTACGAATTCAGCTGAGGGTTAAATATACGCCAAAGGTAGAAAAAGTGCAACATGGCTCGGGAGCATTCTAGGAAAATGCCAGGTTTAATGATTGTAGGTGTCATAGTTTGAGAGAAATGGACTCAAACACTAGGGTCTAGGTAATTTTGGAAATGAAATTTTACGAAGTCAGCACAGCATGTCAAATAGGTTAAGGGTAGAAAAAAGTGCAACATACCTTGAGAACAGTCTATGAAACCAGAGGACCAATGGTCCTGTAGCTCACCTGACACTTGGTCCTGGTATATATTTTAATGCTTTTATACATGTATATAGCACCAGGGCAGAGGCAGATAACCCCGCTCCCTTAAGGATTAATGTTGAGTCCCAATTCTATATACCAAGCCACAAGGTCACTGGGCCTTTGTTTCTGGACAAAGATTTCTGAAGGGTTTTTATCATATATGGGTGTGGCGGCCACCATGTTCATGTGACCATGACCATCTGAACAAACTTTGATTCTTTGACCCAGTATTAAAGCTCTATATGAAATACAGTAATCATTTGTATAAACTATGATGGGCCTGAGTGCCCAATGCTACATATCGGTACCAAGTTTCAAGGTTATAGGCCTTTCGGTTCTCAAGAAAAAGACGTTTGAAGAGTTTTTACCATATATGGGCATGGTGGCCATCTTGGTCAAGTGACCAAGACCATCTGAACAAACTATGGTTCCTTTAAGCCGGTGAAGCTCCATATGAAATATGGCTTCAATTGACCCTAGTGGCCTCTGAGAAGATGTTTGAAAATGTTGACGGGTGACACAATCTCAATGACCATGTACAAAAGACAAAGAATGACCTTGACCTTTAACAACTAAATATCTTCATCTGGTCATTTAGTCAACCATATATACCAAATATTGCACCTTAGACTTAAATAGTTTCTGAAAAATCCACTGTTTAAGCATTTTCCCATATAAAAGCCTACATAATGTACCAAAGTTGACAGTGTCATAAATTAGGTCAAGGTCAACGCACAATCATTTGTATAAACTATGATGGGCTTGAGTGCCCAAAGCTACATACCAAGTTTCAAGGTCATACGCCTTTTGGTTCTGGAGAAGAAGATTTTGAAGGATTTTTACCATATATGGGCTTGGAGGCCATCTTGGTCATGTGACCCAGACCCCGGGTACAAACTTTCGTTCCCCCATCCCACTAAGACTCCATATGAAATTTGGCTTCAATCAGAACAGTGGTTTCAGAGGCGAAGATGTTTGAAAATCTTGACGACGGATGGTCCGACGGAATGACCTTGACCTTTAGTGACATATCTTCATCTGGTCATTTAGTTGACCATGTATACCAAGTATTGTACCTTAGACTTAAACAGTTTCTGAGAAATCCACTGTTTAAGCGTTTTCCCATATAAAAGCCTAACGTACCAAAGTTGACCATGCCGTAAATTAGGTCAAGGTCAATGCAAGGTCATCATTTGTATAAACTATGATGGGCCCGCACCCCCGATGCTACATACCAAGTTTCAAGGTCATAGGCCTTTTGGTTCTTGAGAAGAAGATTTTAGAAGGGTTTTTACCATATATGGGCATGGAGGCCATTTTGGTCATGTGACCCAGACCCCGGGTACAAACTTTCGTTCCCCCATCCCACTGAGACACCATATGAAATTTGGCTTTAATCGGCCCAGTGGTTTCAGAGGAGAAGATGTTTGAAAATCTTAACGACGGATGGTCCGACGGAATGACCTTGACCTTTAGTGACATAATATCTTCATCTGGTCATTTAGTCGACCATGTATACCAAGTATTATACCTTAGACTTAAATAGTTTCCGAGAAATCCACCGTTTAAGCGTTTTCCCATATATAAGCCTAACGTACCAAAGTTGACCATGCCGTAAATTAGGTCAAGGTCAACGCAAGGTCATGATTTGTACAAACTATGATTGGCCCGCATGCCCAATACTACATACCAAGTATCAAGGTCATAGGCCTTTTGGTTCTTGAGAAGAAGATTTTTTGAAGGGTTTTTACCATATATGGGAGTGGCGGCCATCTTGGTCATGTGACCCAGACCCTGGGTACAAACTTTCATTCCCCCACCCCACTGAGACTCCATATGAAATTTGGCTTTAATCGGCCTAGTGGTTTAAGAGGAGAAGATGTTTGAAAATCTTGACGACGGATGGTCCGACGGAATGACCTTGACCTTTAGTGACATAATATCTTCATCTGGTTATTTAGTCGACCATGTATACCAAGTATTGTACCTTAGACTCAAATAGTTTCTGAGAAATCCACCGTTTAAGCGTTTTCCCATATAAAAGCCTAACGTACCAAAGTTGACCATGCCGTAAATTAGGTCAAGGTCACCGCAAGGTCATGATTTGTACAAACTATGATGGGCCCGCATGCCCGATACTACATACCAAGTATCAAGGTCATAGGCCTTTTGATTCTGGAGAAGAAGATTTTTGAAGGGTTTTTACCATATATGGGCGTGGCGGCCATCTTGGTCATGTGACCCAGATACCCCGAACAAACTTTCGTTCCCCCAACCCATGGAGGCTCCATATATAATTTGGCTTTGATCGGCCCAGCGGTTTTGGAGGAGAAGATGTTTGAAAATGTTGACGGACGGACGGACGACGGATGCCTGGCTATACTATAAGCTCACCTATGAGCCTAAAGGCTCAGGTGAGCTAAAAACTTGATACCAGGTTTAATGATTGAAGGTGTCATTGTTTGAGAAAAATGGACTTTAATACTAGGGTCGAGGTTATTCAGGACATTAAATTTTACAAATTCAGCAGGTCAAGGGTAGAATAATAAGTGCAACATACCTCGAGAAACTTTATACTAGGTTTGATGATTGTAGGCATCACAGTTTGAGAGAAATGGACTTAAAACACTAGGATCAAGGTAATTATGGACGGACGGAATGACTGACGGACGGACAGAAATGAGCTTGAAATTTCATGAAACTTAAAATGAACATGTATAACCCTAACAGCTGTGCATTTGAAGTTTCATCAGAATGGTATCAGTGGTGTGACTTATGGCCCTTGAATCGGTGTAAAATTGACAAGTTCAGCCATAATGGAATTCTGTGAAACTTAAATAAATATGTATCACCAATGTACGGTAATTGGCCAGTTTGGCTGGAATCACTCGAGTTATGCACGAGTTATTGTGTATGGATCACTTTAAAAGCAACAAGTTGAATCATTAAAAAAACAAGGCATCACAAGTGATTCAATCCCCTCGCACTGGACCATTCATCATATAGTCCAGGAGCCCAAGAGAAAAAAAAGAGGTTCGCTCTCCTTTAATAGTAAAGTTTGGCAACCCTGTGCATTAAAATATACATTTATTTTACCATAGATTTTGGCCCGGAGACATTTCGAGAAGCGCCCAGGAGACTCAAAAATGACCATCTGCTCACCTGAGTAATTTCTACAGAGGATAGGCCTATCTCTTCTGTTGTGCTTCTTCCGACACTGAAGCCAGCCTTTTGTTCAGCAATAATCTCTTCAACTTGGGATTTGAGCCTGTTAAAGATGACTTTCAGCATGACTTTATTTTGAGGCTCATGGTTCTGTAGTTCTGACGGAGTTGGCCCTCTTGAGGGAGCATAGTTACCAGCGACGGAGTCATTTGGGGTCGGCCATTCTTCTGTTCTTCAGAATTTTTATAGACCTTTCATTGTCTTCCTGCCTGCTTGAACAAGTTATACTGAAATATAATCAACCCCGGCAGACTTTTCCTTTTTCAGTGCAGCTACTACAATCTAAGCTGCCTCGCGAAGGATCGGTTGTAGATTTTTTCTGAGTGCCAAGTGCAGTCCAGAACTGTATTGTCACCATGACACATGGTTGTATAGCTCTCAGCAATATTCTGTCCATCTGCTGAGAATTTGGTGCTTTTTCAGACATGTTCCAGACGAGTCCTGGATATTTGTTGATCTACCCTGTTTCCCTGAAGTTAGATCCTTCACCATCTGTTACGCTGATATTTTTGTTCATGCAAGTTTCAGTCTCCTCGAACTGTCCTCCTTTGCATTCTTCAGGATCTTTTGAACACTCTTGTCGGCTGTCCTGTATTCTTTCACTCGTTCTGTTTCATGCCGGCTCTTCTTCGAATCTCTCCTTCATCACAGAGAGATCAAGAACGTCTCTGGTGACCCAGGGCGTTGTCCTCTGACGTTCCTTCCTAATTATCTCACTGGCTGTGTCAGTCAATATTGTATAGTAGTTTGTTATCATGCTATCTATGTCTGTCATCATTCCTCAGACTAATGAATGGTGCAAATGTCCCGCCTATTGTTACTTGGAACGTGCATGTCCACATCTGGGTTTTTGAACTTCTCACGGTGAAACCTCAGTCTTGGCTGGGTTGTCTTTCTGGTCTCCTTCAGACGAACTTGAGAGGTAATCATCAACAGGTAATGTACACTTCATATGTCTGTACTGAAAAAGCTCCTTGTCCTCCTCGTTGGAACCGCTTCCCCACCAAGATGTAGTTAATCTGGTCTTAATGCTTCCTGTCTAGGCTGTGCTATGTCCACCTTGTGGATGGTTTGTGGGGCCCAGATTTTTGTCAGTACAGGTTGTTAAAGATGCTAATTTAGGAGTTTGAGACCCCGCTCATTTGTCTCGGCATTGCAGTAGGGTCCTAATACGTCTCTCCAGCCTGTTTGTGATTCCCTTCCACTAGCCATTCCAATCACATTGTACAACCAGAAAGTCCTTCGTAATTTACTGGAGTTACAGGTAGAAATGGTCTACCTACTTGTCATCTTGCTCAGATATTTATGATTGTGTTGTGACATTGAAAGGAGCTGCTCGCAAACGGAGAGTCTGCTGCAGACTGGTTGGCAAACCTTGTGTCTGTCATCCGTTGACAATTCACCAAAGTTCTCAATGCATATCTCAGAGCTCCAGTATGTTCCAGAAGTACCTGTCCATTTTGTGGATCAGCTCTTCAAGTTTCCCGGATGGCCTCAGAGCCCTCACATACCAGTTTTCTACTGAGATGTTCTCCCTACCTCTCATTTTCTCGACCTTAGTCACATCAAGTCGCACACTTATCAACTACATGTACTTACTAACGTCAAACGGTAGGCGTGATCATTCTTAAGCTGGGCCCCGACAGACCCAGTATTTAAGTATCATTGGGGGGGGGGGGGGGGGGGGGGGCGGGCCGCGTAGCGTAGTCGGTAGCGCGTCTGACTTTTAAGCCAGAGGTCACGGGTTTGATACCCGATCCGGCCACTTACTTTCATTTCCCCTTCCGCTGATTCAAGAAGGGCAGTTGTCAGTTACTGTTGAAAGTAAGTGCACTTAGTACTGGTCTAAGCCTGCCCAGGAACATGGTCATAGCTGTTTACCGTGGACGTTAAACAATAACACAACAACAAAAAGTATCCTAGGGTCTGCCTTCCAAAATGTTACTTGGGCAAAAGTCAACCTGATGGAGACCATACTTCTTCAGGCTGATTATGTTGACCACAACCGAATTCCAAGAAAATTATATGGCTCGCCTTGGTCATGAGCACGTGTCGGTTGGCTAAAAGTATTATTCCACCCCGGGAGTTGACCTCTTCTAGGAAGACGTTCACTCTTTGATGTTGAGTCTACACAAACCCAAATTGACCCCTAGGCTTGGGAGACCTATGGAGGTGGAAGTGGCTTCTTGGTTTCTCCAAGCAAGCCACTAAATATAATACAACATACGGAAAGGGCCAAGGTGATTAGGCCTATCCTAATCAACAGTGATCTCTGAAATCTAGATGTTGTACCAAGCTGAGCAAGGCTCGCTCGGGTCTTGCAGCTAACATATGGCTGTTGAACTCGTGTTGGTGCTCTATACTGGCCGTTGACTTCTTCTAGGAAGTCTTTAACTTTCACAGGTGTTCTTTAGCACGTTTTGTCCACAGACCTAGCAATGAATTCCTAGGTGGACTGCCAACCAAGGCTAACGATTGCACCTACCCTTCTAATGTAGTTCCTATTACCCTCCCAGGCTGATGAGATCCATCTGCCCACATGCAACCGTTAGTTTTGGACAACATGGTACCATGACGATTAGGTTATACTATGCACTTATACACTTTTAAGTTCGAAAAAGCCCTGGTTCCACAAGTTTTTGAAATGAAATTTTATCTTTATACAGTATAATCGAATCATATTGTACATTTTGTATAAATTGTATTTTACATATAAATATGTCCATATAAAACGTGCATAAATATGTAACATATATAACTTAGTAGCACATATAAATATGTATATATTCTCCTTTAAAAAGCTTCCACTTTGTAAGGGAACTTTATAAAATGTCTATTTACTACATTATTTTGATACAGATTAAACAGGGTTGCGGCTTAATGAAGGGTAGCCTTTTTCTTCAGGGTTTGTATAAAATTAATATTTATGACTGACATGTGTTGCAAATTTGCATCAAATTAGACGTTTATATATTTATTTAAAACATTTCAGTGTTCATCAACAAAATTCCAACCAAAATGCCTTATTCCATATCAATGAGAGACAGTTGTAGTTTAAATTTAAATAGTTTGGATTAAGAGAATTTTGCATTCATATATCTCATTTTACTGTGGCACGCCCGTTATCTCGAACAAAAATGCTATGCACTTAAAAACTGTCATAGGCTATATGTAAAACCTCCATACTTAAATAAAATCAAAATCTTTTAGAAGTGATTCAGAACATAACATTTTTCAAGGGTGGGGTCAAAATTACGAAAATTATACTACTGGTAATTATCCCTTCGTGTGGCCCCTTTGGTGACATTTACATCACCTTGGAAGGTCTTATTTATTAGAACACATTTGTGGCAACATATATATGGGTGTAATTTAATACAAAATTAAGACAACCGGATTTTTTTCGAAATTTAAAAAAATCAGAGAAAATAGTCATTTTTTGTCATTTTTACAAATTCACCGCTCTATCGCCCCAGAGGGATTTCTCAGAATGTCTCCGGGCTTTATTATGTCCAGAGGGGTACAGGCTATAATATCCACATGGTTGCCAAACTCTACTCTTTAGGGAGAGCGAAAGTGTTATCTAGCGTAGCTACAGATTTCGGGCCTAGCACTAATACTGGTTTCATAGCTGGAAGGGTACTCATTTGCTGATAATTATGTCCCAAGTTAGTGTACAATTTAACATCTCAAAAACTAGCAACTGTGACCTTGACCTTCAACACAGACCATTAAAACGTGAGCTTGTCCAATATACCTTCATACTTAATATTTGTGTTAAGTTATATATAAATTAGTCTACAGAAGAGAGGGTCAGAGCAATCTCAAGTTTTTTTGAAAATTGCATTTGCGCTTTTGACCGCAGCCCTAGAATACTGAAACGCATACTTGCCCAAGATACTCTTGTACATTACATTTGTGTGAAGTTAAATCAAGTCGGTTAAAAAAATCTGTAATTCTGTCAAAATTATTTACCAACATTTTTACGGGCGTTTGCCTGTAAAACATTTTTTTTTGAAATCCCGATATGTTAGAAATAATGCTAACTGACCACACTCGAATTTACATTTATACTGTTGAAGGGCTACATGACCAAAACAACTACTCTACTCTGCATGATGATTCCGCCAATGTTTACTGGCGTCCGTAATAATAACGGGAAATGGACTGGCAGCTGGTTGCCAGGTATTCTACCGTAAAATCTTCTTTTTTTACAGTGTACCCGTCTTGGCCAAGAATCAATTCAGATATATCAAGGAAACATTTTGCAATAAACACCAACTGGAGAGACATAGAGAGATTGAGTGGGGTTACTGTTCTAGCGGACCGGGTTCGAGCCCCGGTTGAGGCGAGAATCTTCCCTACCGTAAACGGGGTTCCATTGCATACAGCCTTTCATTATCATCCTAACATCGTCCTGATATGACTGAAATACCGTTGAAAAGGACGTAAAATCGCAAGTCATCCATCTATAACCGTTATCTCACTCACTTTCACGTGTTTACACTGCAAAAATAAACGGTAGATTTTACGGTAAAATAACTGGCAACCCGCTGCCAGTCCTTTTACCGTTATTTTTACGGGCGCCCGTAAAAACTGCAGGAATCATCAAGCCGAGTGGGACAGAAAAGAGCAGAAGTCGTTTTAAGCCCCTCAACAATACAAGGTTATTTTCGAGTGCGCCAAATTAACACTATCGGGAAACAAATTCCGTGATAGAATCATTTGTGTATACGTCACAGGCGATGCGCCAGTTTTCGAAGGTATCATTACTGCGTAATACGGGTATTTTCGTTTCTTTCTTTTATATCTCCTAGAATTGTAATTCGACGCCGTGCCCATCATATGCGGCATAAAATTGGCTTTCTACCAGTGCCTCCATTTTCTCAAAGAGTTTCATTATTACTGAGAACATTGTTCACAAAGTGCCGAAAATGTCCGAGGTAGGAATCACGGACGTCACCAAACTGCGACCGAAAATCAGTTATATTTCAGTTTCTTGATAAGTCAGCATTAACTTCAGGTATACCTAATAAGCCTATCAAATATTGTATGCAATAAGCCCTTTTTCGTCTTCGAAAAGCTGTTATCCAGTTCAGAATTATCAAATGATGGGTATCACGGACGTACGCTCGTGAGAAAAAACGAGGTAGCCTTCACGGACGGTAGACAAGTGACGATTTTCTTTTTTGTCTCAGCTCTATAATTATGTGACTTCATAGGCTGAGAAATAGCCACGCATAATAATTATGGTACCGAGCCATCTGTCAAAATATCAGCCTGTAGTTTGTCAAGAATAAGGGTGGCTGAAAAATTGCTATTGGTATTTTTCAGAACGAAACGGAACTGAACAGCCACTGTGTTGCCGACCAGTTTCTAGCAGTCTAATGTCAATCCGCTTGAAAGCAGCTCCTTTCAATATCACCATCATGCAGGTGTATGCACCAAAATCTGGACAAAGTGACAACGAGGTCGACGATTTCTATTAGCAATTCCAGGAACTCATAGACCAAACACCGCAGAAGGACATTCTGATTGTATCAGAGTTGGAAGGGATTCACAGGCTGACTGAGAAAATTTTTGTAGACCCTGCTGTAATGCCGAGACAAATGAGAGAGGTCTACAAATTCCTAGAGTTTGTACTCTTAAACAATTTACGTAGTACTGCCCCTAAAAACCATTCAGAAGATGAACATGGTACATCCAAGACAAGAAGCACCACTACCAGACTGACTATATCTTGGTGAAGAAGCATTTCCGACCAGGAGTAACATCTATTGGACAAGGAGCTCTCCTGCAGCAGACATAGGACTTGACAATGACCTGGTGATGATGACTTTCCGAGTTTGTCTAAAGAAGGCAAGAAAGCCAACTCAGCCAAGTCTGATGTTTGACCTTGAGACGTTTAGAGGCCAAGACGTGACATGCACATTTCAATCAACAATAGGTAGGAAACTTGCACCACTTAGCTGTCGGATGAATGATTACCATCTACGATACAGAAGTGACTGACATAGCCAGTGGAGATACTTTGGAAGGAACGTCGATATAAAAAGCCCTGGGTCACCAGTGATTTTCTTGACCTCTGTGATGAAAGGAGAGGTTTAAAGAAGATGCGGTATAAATCAAAAGGAGCAAAAGCATACAGGGAAGCTAACAAGAGGATTCAGAAGTACCTAAAGAAAGTAACAAAGCCTGAATAGGTATCGAGGCCAGATCAAAAATTGCCCGAAAACAGCAGCAGGAGAGGTATCAGCTAGTGAAGGATCTTACTTCAGAGAATATGGTAGACCCACCATCCAGGACGTCTGCGAAATGTCTAGCAGAAGAATAGAAGAGGTTCTCAGCAGATGGACAGAATATTGTTCAGAACTATACAATAACAAAATCATGAAAGTAATGGCGACAATGCAATTCTGGGCCCAGTTGTTCAAAGCATCGTTAGCCTAACGAGCTCGTTAAGAGGTCAACTCGTTAAGTGTTTTACTACTTTATAACCAATGCTCTGATATATTTGTTGATAAACTGTGAGAAGCTTTAGCAGTGCAAAAGCTTCTCACATTTTTTCAACAAGAAATATTGGCATATTTGTGATATTAACCTTCCAAATTTTATCGAAACGTTAACTAACGACATCGTTAGTTTTGAACAACCGGCCCCTGGAATGCAATCAGCACCTTGAAGAAGATCTACAACCGATTGAGCCAGTTGAGATTGAAGTACTTAGCAGTAACGCTAAAGGAGAAGTCAGCCTGCGGAGTTGAAAATATACCAGCAGAACTTGTTCACCTCTATATTCTTCCGCCATGTTTAGAGGGAAGTAACTTTTCTGGCTTCCTGTTTGCTTTTCTGGTTGATGTAACCCTTCAGAGATCTCTTGGGGGAAGGAATTTGCTCTGGGAGGATCATGTTCTTTCCTCTAGAAGTTGGCCCTATGAAAAAGGGGCGGCTGAAATGAATGGCAGTGTTGCTTCCCTTGAAGGGGTTGCCCATGCATATTATTTCATGTTTTATCATATGGTGTCCCATGAACTCTCTAATATGTCAGTAACTCTTGCATCGTCGCTTTGTCTTTAGGGATGTTTGGTTGTTCTAGATATTATAAAAGGTGGACTATCCTGGTGACATCCGGTTTACCTGAGTGTGGCAAAGCCCCTCCCACTAGGATCAGCTGTTGAGGGGCAGAGTTTGCTTCTTGGAGAGGAAATTCTTCCCTTCAGGGGCTGATCTGTTGGGTGAGGGGAGGCAAAAATTGAGAATGGCAGGGTGGTTTATCTAGGGAGTACTCAAGCACCTTCATGATTGTTACAATAAAAGTGCCCTTGTCACGTGACTATGGATTAGATTTGTAATCTCAAATACTTAGTTTGTGTTATTGGCAATAGTTTAAGCCTTGAAGGAAAAAAGTAAAGCATACCACTTGTGCCACTATTTTTCTCGGTTAAAGTGGTTTATCACTGTTTATGGCATTTATGGTGTGTGGGTGCACCTATATATTCTTCTGCCACTTTTACAAAGGGGGATCCTTAGGTGGTTTCCTGTATGTTTTCCTTTTTATGGAACCCCTCCGGCTTGGATATACTCCTGAAGGGAGGTTTGCTCATCGGGGAGCAAATTCTTCCCTTCAGGAGTTTTGCTTCCTTAAGGTGTGTGAAGGAAAAAGAAGGCAGGGTTGTTTCCCGTGAAGATGTACCCATTCACCATGAAAGTGTTTACCAGGTTTTACTTACACTTATATCTGTCATACTTATGGATAGGAATTGATGTGGTTTTATTAGCAGATGGTCAGTGAACATATCGCTTTGTATCTTTACATGAAAACCGGGAGGTCTGTCGTTGCTCATGACATGTAAGGTGGAAGAGTGCGCTTCCATATCTCTTTTTTTCTGCCTTTTTACAGAGGGTGACTTATTGTGACTTCCTGTCTGTTTGCGTAACTGTCGCAGCCCTTCTCAGGGGTTCTGCTCTCGGTGGAGGAGTTTGTTCCTATGGGAACAAATTCTTTCCATATGAGAGGATTGGCTCCGGGAGGGGAAGCAGCTGTCTAAATGACAGTTTGTCCCCCTGAAAGTGTGCCTTTCCGCCTCAAATTGTAATTGTATTACATAAGTGTGCATATCCGTCTTTTTGTTCCTGATTTGATCTGTCATTTGGATTTCTTGCCTTGATTATATTTAGTTCCTCTATTACCTATTACCTTCTATAGGTGCTCCTATGTGGGCCGAAAATTCGTAATAAACTTCTTGTATCTTGTTCAAGTAGGTAGGGAGACCATAAAACGATGTTTTAACAAAGATCTGTCACAAGACCTATCCAACTTGATGGAGTCAATACCCTAGTTTACAATCACTGACAAGGCAACCAACAGTTCTGCTAGAACTACAGGACCATCAGCCTTATCAGTCATTCGAGCAAAGTCACGTGAAAGACATTATGAACGGGCGTTAACCTAAGCCCCCCCCCCCCCCCCCCCCCCCCTCCCGTTTTTTGTGCAAATCAAGACAACTCAAATGGATTCAAAAACCTCCAAAGAAAAGCAGTATACAACACTTGATATAAGGTGCTTTCTTTTTTGCCTAAGACCTTTGATTACTAGTTAAACAAAACTATATCTTGCTCAACGCTAAAAGACCAGTATGGTTCTGTATTCGACAATTATGGTTCTGTAATAGCGTCGAGCAAGATGTAGTTTTGAAGTGAAAAAGAGACCTTGGGCCAAAAGAGAGTAAACTAATTTCAAGTCACAGTCTTGGACTTTGAATACATATTTACTATAACCCCTTGATAAATAAAATTCATGGATAAAACAGTCTCATAGGTCATGTAGACAAACAGATTAGGTACCTGAGCTACGATTTCTTAGGTATGAATAGTTGCCACCAGGTGGCGATGCTTTTCGTATGCTCCATTGTGCTTCTCAGCGATTTGGCGGATTGTCTTTTCTGTATTTCCGGGGAGTAGGGGAATGGGGACCATTCTGGTTAGGAGTATTGCTGTCAGGGGAAACATTCGTGCCATTTTTTTGCCTCTCTTTACAGTGGTTCAACACTAGGAGGAAAGAATTTGCTCCTTCCTCTAATAGTGGACTAAATTTTTGAAAGGCTTTGTCGTCCAGTGAAGATAACAGAAAGTCATATAAGTTGTTTCCCTTCGCAAAAAAGGCG